>UCQR01001972.1:0-21133 GCA_900474235.1 Cecidostiba semifascia
CCTTTCAAAGCATTCGCAATCCCAGCCAAAAAAAGCTACCCAAAACTGCAGTGTTCCTCCCCCGAAAAGCAAAAAAAGGGCACCCATTTGAAGAGAACAATACGCACGGGGGAAAAAGTTGTCTCGCGTTCAAACGCAAGGCGGTTTCCCGCACTGTCACGGCCTTTGTATAAGCCACCTCTCTCGCCGGCCACGGGAGCTTCGAACGCGGTTTGTCGCTGTAAAAATTCACGAGCGTCGGAGAGAGAGAGAGAGAGAGCCGACGAGCTTCCGGTATACGTATATACGTATACGTACGTACTCTAAAATCCATTACGAAAATACGCGGCAGTTTCGATCCTTTGTGCAGTGCGCACCTGCTCGACACAACTTTTAATCCGATTGCCGCCGGTATTCTGCAGACGCTACACTGCGCCTGGTTTTTTGATGATTTTTCTTTTTCTGCGGCGACGCTCTCGAATCGTGCCGCGAGTTTTATTCTTGCGCTATATGTGTACGTCGTGTTTAATTCATTGTGCCTCTTGTGGAAGCTGCAGATAGAAAATGCGCATATCTGCTACGATTATTACTGTGACTATTGATTATAATATTATAATTATATTCTCAAGCTAGGAACTTTGTGTACATAATAAGGACGATAATTCGAATCGTGATCTATTCATCTGCTATTTTATTTTATAAATTTTATATCATATGCGCTGTATTCTATTTTCAAAAACATATACGAAGACGAACCAAGCTCTTATTTACGCTCCAACAATCACAGAGATTGTTTACACTCGGCTTTCTCTCTCTGTTTGCCGAAAAAACAAATTTCCAAAGCAGCTTATTGTTGCGCGTCCCCCGCGATGCTACCTTATCATCTTTTATTTCCTCGGCTGGATATGTTGAAGAAAGGATGCCCTTCAGCGAGTATCTCCCGAGAGATATTTATGATTCCCCAGAAAAATAGCCCGAAAATTCTCGGAGCGAAAGAGATTCCGACGTTGAATCCCTCTACAGCCGTTCCCACATTATCATATTAAAGAATAATACGTGCTATGTACCGCGTCTTTCAACGGCTGCCGCCGCTTCTCTTGAGCATTACGTAATCTCCTGCGACTTTTTAATTCCCTTCTACATTGTGTGAAAGTATAAGAACAGCTTATTTATATTTACCGAAGTGGCGAAAAAATCTTGGAGTATAAAGAGCGTATCTTATTTATCCATAAGAGTCACGATAACGCCAATGACTCGACACTTTCCTCGGCCGGCAAACTCCATTTCCCCAGCCTCTAAAGCACCACCAGTCTCCATTTATTAATTAAACGCCCTCTACCTCGCAGCTTCATCACTTTTTGCTCTCGAGTATATACCATAATACACATGGCCTCTTTACAGGCTCGTCTCTCTCTCTCTCTCTCTCTCCCGACGAGCCGAGAGGTGTCTTATCCCGTATGCTTCACTATATGCTTTCTCTATCCGATCTCGCAAGCGGCCGTAATCCCTATTGGATCTTCTTGCCCTCCGCTCTTGCTTCTTCCGAGAAGAGAGGAGAGGGAGTTGATAAAGGGTAAGCGCAACGGGAGCCCGGATCCCCTAAAATAAGAAGGTCTTTTTATATGTACGTGCAAGCTGCTTCTGTGCGGTGTATATGGATGAGATAAGTAAAAGCTTGGCTTCGAATTTTTTTTTTATTGAAACGTCTGTTCGACATTGGACGGAGGAAAGGGATGTCGCTTGATAGGGGATTTTTTTATATATTTATATTCTTGTGAAGTTGGCAAATCGGCTATATTGCTGGAAATAGTCTGATGGTATTCTATTCATCGAGATCGAAATCTTGAGTGAGACACTGTTGTGCATTATTCTCGAACCCAGAAATACCTTTCGTAATGAGATTTCAGCTAATTCAATTCGAGCGCTATAATTCCTAACGATTCCTATTTTCTCCAGAATTAAGAAAATACCAGCTCTATAAATACCACGCGCTCATATGGCACTAATCTGGCAAAAAATTCTTCTCACTTGAAACGCAAACATGATGGAATGCAGCAGGTATTTTTAATACAAATATCCTGGCATCCTTTGTTTCTCGGAAACTTTAGTGAGAAACGCACAAAACCCACCCTCGTGCAAACGCTCCAATTACCGAAAGCAAACACCGCGTAAAAACGCTTTTCCATCAATTACCAACAGAGCGCCGGAAACCATAGAGAAAAAAAAGATCATTGCCGCTCTATTTTCAACCTGGCGGCTATCTCTGTCTCTCGCACGGACCATCAAAGAATAATCGCCGCTTGGCTGATCGATAAGCTATTATCCGAGCTCACCTCTCTCTCTCTCTCTCTTTCTCTCTCTTTCGCATAATACACGTACCAGGCTCGATTTGCATATTTTCGGAGCCGACGGAATTGATATATTTTTTTTATCATTTCGCGGAAATTCAAATGTTTACTGCGAGTGGATTCCTTTCTCGCGCGACGATCGAGTTATTATTATCAGAGGACACTCGAACACGTTAATTTTCGAGGGAAATTAGAGCTGGGGGGTGAGGGATAATGGCATTCTGCATCCGAATTTCCCAGAATGGATTAAAAGTTCATTGTTTTTGACGAAAGAGAAAGAGAGTGTGAACGCGCGCAGAGTTAGTCGTTTAATTCGCTTCTATATTTATTGGGAATATCGCATTACACACGACACGCGCAGCCCCTTTCTCGTTTTTATTAGTATCGGATTAATGCGACCTGAAAGCTTCTGTCATCGAGCTCTCTTTTGTGCTAGGAAATATTTCCAATTTTTCAATCCTGATTGTACTCTGCTAATACAGTACACGACTGAATCGAAAATATCGGATTTTTAGTAATTTAATAACGTGAAAATTCATACCATACAAAGCGAGTAGTTAATGCAGCATACAAAGTTTCATCATATCCACGGACGAATTTTTGTCCGAATACCCCGTTTATAGATGCATGAAAAAAAAAATCAAATCCGCTCAATGAAAATGAGCCCTCTCTAAAGTATTCATGAGAGCCAGCACAACAGGACTATACTACCTTTAGTAACCGCACAGAAAAAAAAGGTTCAACGCCCCTGGCTTACAGGCAGGCGTCGTCTCAGACTTCGGCCAAGACCTCCAAAAAGGGAGAAGCGCAAGAAGAAAAGACGCGCCGGGGTGCGACACCGAAAACGCGAAGAAGCGCGAGGCCCATTAAAGCCGAGAAAAGCACGCGCGGACGCGAAAGTTTTCGGCGAGAGAAAAGCCGCTCAGCCGCGTTGAGCATTGTGCGAAAATTAATTATTAGTCGCGACGCCCTCGTCAGCGCGCCTTCCTTTGAATCTTCTTTTTTTTCGGCTCTTTTGTGTCCGTTATTTCGGAGAATAGACGATAGTCTTTGACGCGATGCATTTTTTCGGCCCGTTTCAGTTGTGTGATTGAAAAATAAAAAAATGAACGCTTGGAAATATTTTATTTAAAAAATTAGTGAGCGGTCGCATATAATCAGATGAAAAAAGCAACGTTAAGGCTTTTCTGCAAAGCAAGCTTTTTGATGTCACAACAAAAAACTTGCTCAACAAAATGTTTCAACAACTTGAATTCTTCCTTCCTCTGTAAGCGTCATCGCAACAAGTGGTTTTACATTTCGCAACGTGTCAAAGCTTGCACTTCAACTTGGCATGAAGGACAGTGAGAGCCCTTTCTTTGAACGCACGCTCTGTATTCCATATACCTTAATTTCATTCGTCGTATCTCCAACACTCTCTCAGATTCATACACAATAGTTTGAGATCGTGAGTTGCGGAAGGATGAAGTAATCAGTCGGCGACGTTTGATACTACTTGTAGAGAGTCGCGTCGTCAGCGGAAATTTTTAATGAGCTTCAGCCCTCACCTCTACACGTGGGGATAATTAGTGTACTTTCGCAGCGGTGCAACTTCTTTTGCGCGAGCGCGCCACTCCGAAGCGCGTTAATTAGAAATTAAAATTCTTTGTGCCTCGCGCACGGAAATTCATCTGGTTTCGCGAGATTTTTTTTTTTTGCCGGGTTTGCCACTTTAGGGGTACTTTTGTTAAATTAATATTGGGGTCGGGAATGAGTGCTGGTAGTTTGTTTTGAAAAAGGATAGATGAATAATGTTTGTAAAGAATTATTCGTGAGTTAATTTTGGATGCTTCTATGTAGGTCTTAAATCGAATATAAAAATTATACGGGTAATGGCTCTTTTTAATAATGAAAAAGCCCTTCTTCGTCAAGTAATAAATACATTGACTCCAATTGCCGTTAATCTAATTTACATTACCAATCAGTGAATTATCTCAATAATCTGTAATGTATTCGAAAATTTTTAAAAAAATCGTAAAATATAATATGCTGATGGAAACATTATACATTAAATTTAAAAATAATGGCAAACCCACGTCGTAAGACTTAATGTAGCCTCGTCAAATTACGCAAATTTCCGTGACTAAAAACCCAGCCGCTGCATTATACGTTCAATAAAAGCTCACTCGCATCTCAACGTCGTATTATTCGTATTTAGCGAAAGTCGAAATACAACAAAATAGGATAATTGCGCTCTATAACAGCCTACACGGTGCAGTAGGCCCTTAATATTAATAACAGGAATAACGTCTACGCAAGACCGAAGCAGGAGACACGGAAAAATGAGGAGGCGAGAACAATTTCCTTGAGCGCAAAAAGAAATCGACGACGTGAACGCGCATAATGTGTACACGAGCGAGTGACGCGGCCCCGGGGAAATTTTTATGACGCTCTCGCGTGTCGCCCTTTTGCTAGCTCGTTACACTTTTTCCGTCGAGGACACTGCGTTCATGATTTCGTTCGTTATAGACTTTTTAAATCGAAGTGAGAATTCAGTACATTTATACTGTGAAGTTTTCAACCCTAATACATAGATTTTTTTTCGTCCAAAAATCCTAAAATAGACTCAAAATTACAAGCAAAAATTTTCTCGGAAAAAGCGCACTTAGCACACAATTGCAAGCGCATTATTGCCGCAGGCAAAGTACGTCAATTAGGCAAAGCAGCGCGTCAGGTCATTTTTTCCGTCGCAAAACTGAAAGCTAGTGTGAAAAGTTAAGGGACGCAGATAACGCTAATAGATGCGCAGCCTCATTACAAAAAAAAAGAAGTCGAGACTAATTTGGGATTTTTTTTCGGAGGAAAAATGATCTCAAGTACAGGTAAGAGGAAATAATAGACGAGAGTCATTAGCGCGAGAGTAACCAGCTTCTTTTTCTTGTTTTTCGTTTAGAGGGGAGGAGAGCCTTTCGCTTTGTCAAATGTAATTTAAAAAGTTGGCGCTCGCGCGCTTCCTTGACTCCGATCTCTCTGATGATGAATAATTGGTCTTGTTACGCGTCTTCGTTTTATTTTATTCTGACGGCCAGCTGGAATCTTTCGAACAAAGTTTGGTAGCTTAAATAGTATGTCGACTTACACTGTTTTAAAAGTGGATCGATAGTGACTTTTGCGAAACGCATCCGTCTCACCTACGTAATATAATAATAATAATAAAAAGAATAAAAGAGGCAATAACTTGAAAAGCAAAGAGAACGCAATCGACGAAAAGCTTGAAACGCGCATAAATTATGAAAAACACACACAAGACTCTCTCATAAACTTCCGCTCGAAATCCGCTCGAGCCTCTTATCCGTTCTCCAAATACTCGGAGCCAAGTCTACCGGGAGCAAGGAAATTATCGGATAGCAGCGCCCGCCTCACCCTTCTCTCTCACTCTATCTTCCTCTTTCTCTCTCGCTCCCTCTCTCTCACATCCCTACGCTCGACTCGCTAAGGGGTTATTTTTGCCTTTGGCGATATGCCGCTTCTGCAGATAGCGCCCGATATTAAAAGCAGTCTTGCCGCACTGAATATGCCTGTGTGTGTGCTTACATTCGCTCTATATGTAGCTGCATAAATCTGCGTTTCCTGCGTGTGCGCGCTTGAAAATGCGCACCTGCGGATTTGCCGCGACTGCGGCTTCCATTAGGAAATGAAATATACAGAGCTCGGCTCTCGATGTATGACGTCGTGCTGCGATCGCGCGGAGATTTGGAATGGTTTCACGGAAGTGCAGGCTCCCGTCGTGATAAGCTCTATCGGTAGGGAGAAAGCCAATTTTTCCCGGTGATTTGAATTTGTTTTTTTTTTTTTTTTTTAATTCTTATCCGGAGGGAATCGACGAAGGGGAATCGGCTGAAAACTGTGACGGATTGAATAATTTAGGTTATGGATTTTCACGGAAATCGTTTATTAATTGCTGGAAGTGTAATAGCTTGTATGAGTATATTGTATACTATTATATCGATCCACTATTATGATATCGAAATCCAATCCATAAAATTTTCGCATTACGAAATTATATTTCACTACACCTATACGCATTCATTCTTCATTCACTCATCGCCGAAAACACACGCGTGGATCCGCAGCCACTCATTCAATTAAAGCGAATCCCCCATTGGCACATAAAATCCCAGCCACACACACACTCCCGCATCCACTTCCACGCAACGGAATATTTCAACGCAAGCCCCTGATTTCGCGTAACTAGGATCCGCCTGGCAATAACACGCGATCAGTGAGCTATATGTATGCCCTCTCGTCGACAGAGACCAGCCGCGCCGCTCATAATTTAGAACTGCCTCGTCTCGCGTATACCTAACTGCTGCAGCTGCAGTAGTCGTCGAACGCTGGACGCGCGAGAGCTGCATCATTAATCAAGTTTCACGGCGTCATGAATAAATCCGAGGACCTCTGCCGTTGAATTTTCGGATAAATTTTATTTTTATTGTAAAACCGGTGTGGCTACGACTGTGAGGTATATATTTTTGCGGTGTTTGCTGGTAATCCGATCGTTTTGATCGAAGATGAGGTATTATGATATACATATGCAGTTATCAGAATATAGGACAGCCGTTTATCATTACTGCAAGTTTTATTCGAAGAACTGAAGTAGGTTATTACATTTAGTGTAAAATTTTTTTCCACTTTTATAACGAACGAATTTTCATTTAATTAATTTACCGCCATAGTGAGAATTGAATTCTCGTATTATATTCAACCCATTATTCATTTACTCGTATTTTACCAAGAACTTTTTAATTAATTTCGATCGATTTCATATTAAAAAGCGCTCGAAGCGCTTTTCCATCAAACGTATAATATACATTCAACAAAAACCTCTCACAAATTCCAGCATATGTTTCTTTCATTTCATCTCATATCTTCAAAATCGTATCATACATCGCAAGCGAGAAGCGTAAATTCTTCGCTACACACAGTTCGATGGAGTCGCGCAAAAAACTTTCAACTGCTGATATCGATTCTCGCTGATACCTACATATACTACTGTCGACGTGAAGTCTCGCTGTGGAGTAACGAACTTTTGAGAAGGGAAAATATTTCTTAAGAGGGTGATGGGTTTTCGGGAGCGATTTCTTTTTTGGGATATGAAATAGAACGGAATTGAACTTTTTTCTGTCATTCGCATGAAACTTGTATTATTAGGAATGAAGGTTTGACGTGTAGAGTAGTTTTAATTAAAATTGACATGCTTTTTGCGTGTCAAATATATTGTTCATACTGATTTCAACATGTATAATATAGATATAGAAATTGATTTGGAGAAAAACGCTATACGAATCTCTAAAAAAATGTAAAAAAAAAAATGTTTTACATTCCAGCATCGGCAGCCATATATCCGTTCGTTACATCCTTCAAAGAGTCAAGTCACTCGTATACGGCAACGTCATACCCCCGCGAGACTCTCGTCTCCGCGTCAGCTTGCGTCAAACGTCAGCGTCGTCGTCTCTTTTTTTTGCGTAATTTCATCGGGTACCGCCTCCGGGAAATGGAATGGATGTGCATTTTTCAGAAAATTGCATTTTTCGAAAGGAATATAAGCCGCTGCCTTCGTAGTCGGCAGTGTGCGCCTTGCATATTCCGTCGCGCGACGCATACGTGAAAGCGCGCGCGCGCGAGATGAAATCTTACATAACGGCAGCTGCGCTGAGAAACGGCTGCTGGAGAGGCGCAACTTTTCTTTCATTTTCGGTGGGTCTCGCGAGAATTTTACTTACGCCCTTGCTCTTGATCGGGGTGTGTGCCCGAGTTGAAGGTATTTATTCTGATTGATACTTGGTATGAGTATTTATACATAAAGATTTGGCTGTTTTTCTTTAAGAAAGGAAATTAATAATTAGGATCGTTAAAATAACAAGGGAGTATAAACATGTACGTTTTTAAATATCTCTTGTAAAACGAATTTCGAACAATCGAATTTGCAATGAATGAATTTTAGCGACTCGATATTCCTGATGCTAGAATTTCAGCTGAAATCTCGTATTGAATGACGATCCGTCGTTAGAATTACAGACGTCGACGTTGGCAACGGCTGCCTGCAATATCACACGCCATTATGTCGACATTTATAAATCCCCGTTAAGCCATATAGGGCGCATTAACTTGACGTTATAATTCTAATACGGCGAAGCTGTATTAGCCGGTTGGTATATAATGATACCAATATTGGAAATGACTTTAATGTGCACACTTAATCAGTCTAATCCATTCTATTGCTCTTGCGCGCGGATTACTGGGTTCACCTAGTTAATGCGAGATTGATGTAGGGTTTATATAATCTCAATTTTTCTTCGTCAGGTGTTTGGTGTAAGTACCTATAAGAGCTTCTGATACCTTTTTAATCATATCTTACCTTACGCCTTTACCTGGTAGAGGTGCAGATCAGTAGTTTTTGATCAGTCCTTGTCTAGTATGAAAGCAACTACATACATAGTTTCTTGAGCAGTGACGTGCTATTTTCTTCGGACATTTAACTAAAGCACTGATGAATAAGACTATATATTCAATATAATACTGAGTCAGTTTATCCTCTATATAAAAAGATTTATAATTTTGAACACCTCTTTCAACTATAACTCAACACTTTAAAGTACAGCCATACCATATTCCGCACATGATGTCAGCGAAAACACCTGTAAACAAAAAGCAATATCTCGCCTGATCAATCTCCCATCAGCCTCCGAACGCTCGAAACTTTCACAAGACAAGAAGCGTTCCTCTTCTCCCACAACAGCCGCATCTGATGTCCTCTCGAAAGCCATATACTTACCGTCCGTCCTTCCTTATAACTTCTTCGGCGCGGTGACGCTCTACACCACAAGAGGAGACTTGGTCACGAACGCGTGTAACGTCGCGTTTCGGCAGTTTAGCTACCGACACGTGTGGGAAACGCGCCGACAAGGCGATACGGTTCCGGTAATGGTCGAGTCGTGTCCTCTCTCTCGTCGTGCACTCGAAGCCGCCACACACGTGGTGCATGCATATGTTAGGATATGCGGCTTAGTCGAAGAGAGGAGAAGCCGCGATCGTGAGCTGCTTGTCCATGCGGACGATCGACGAGTTCATCGGCGGCAAACGTTTTCACGAGGAGAAGGAAACGGCATCACGACGTCGTGCTGCGAAAGCGATTGATTACTTCTTCCTACTGGAATAAGAGATTTCATGGAGAGAGAGAGAGAGAAGGAGAGTTGGAGAGATCATATCTCTTTCTGATTATATAAAGCTATCGGCAATAAGCCTGTATGAATAATCAAATTTCAATAGTATTTTTATCGGAAATAGTAATAATCAATATACTAAAAGCAAAGGCAAAAACGTCATGGATTCATCTCATTTTTCTAACGCCAACCATATTATACATACGATATAGCGTTAAAAGCGACTGTTTATCCGACTGCGACTTTTCACCGATAAAAATGTGCACCGCCATCTAAATGGAAACGCTTTTTCCCTGCGACGAGGGAGCGAGGAGAGAAAATGTAGGCACAATCATCGACCTTTTTTTTGCTCGGAGCACCGAGATGGGAGAAGTTTTCTCATGCGATGCTCGATGTATCCGTTAGCGGGGTTGGGTGAGCGAATAAAAATATAGAGTTAGATCGTTTTCCGGAAGAATGAGACTTTATATATAGATCAATTTCAAGAGATAATGCGTTTTATTCGAGTATAGCAGTGGATCAAATTTCACTAAATATTATCTGTTGATTAATTTTTGCTAAGTACATTTCATTTGTTTACTTCTCAACTACTTTTCCTTTTCTACACAGATAGATCGAAGATTCTATATAGAAGAAAACGATTAAGTAGTTCGAAGAAAAGCAATTCCCGATAAAAAAATTCTTTCAAGCGAATTCATCTTCGTCATCCGCTAACTCCGAGGAATTCAAAAACAACTTCGAGAGACATTCGCATCAAAAAATTAAAGCACCCCGAGCTCATTTTTTCTCTCCTCTGCAGACAGATGGAAAAAAGTGAACGAAAACAAAGAAAGGAAGTAGGCGAAGCGCAGAAATTTTTCCCCCGGCTGCAGATCCGGCGATTCATTCAGCGTAAAAAGAAAGAGAGGATAGAAAAGCGCGCGGGAAAAGAAAAAAGACCGGATAAGAATCTCGCGATTTTCATCTTCGCTCTGCTGGTGTGCCAAGGGATTCATTGTTAATGGTTATTGCCGAGAGCAGTTCGACGAAATCGTGCTCGTGTCTAGAAAAAAGGGGGAGAGAGAGAGAGATAGCCGATTTTCTCCTCCGCGGAACGAGACGATTGATAATCTGGATTCCGGGAAATTTATCCGCGAATTTTCAGCCGCGGCGATCGCACGGAATAATACCCCCTCGCGTAGTTTCCCTTAATTGAATGGCTCTGATGGCTGGGGAGGGTTATTACAGTGATTTGCAATTGCGACTGACACAAATCGAGAAAATCGATTAATTCGTTGTTGAGTCGTTGTTGTTCATAAAGTCGTTTTGTAATTTTTTGTTGCAGGAAATGCCAGAGCACGCAGGTGTTCGTTAAAGACAATCTGACGCACTGCATCGACACATGCAGGTCCGAGACAATGTGCGGTGAAGTCGTTGTACCTGAACAGCATCTCGATGTGAGTTTCCGTATTTGTCTTTTATCTTAGAGTTATCAACTCGTAAAGCTAATAAATATACACGTTTATAAAATCGAAATCTGATTTCACTAGTTAGTTTTTTTTTTCTTAAAATGCCATTTCTTACTCAGGCTTGTAGAGTATGCAACAAGGCTGGTCTCAACTGCCGTGTCGAACCAGCTAGTGTCCCTGGCGAAGGTATCAACGGCGCGGATTTCGTCTTCTATGTGTCTGCCATGTCAACGGAGAGATGTAAAAAGGGTCTTACCGTTGCCTACGCCGCCCACTGCCAACAGGAAGCTGCCCTCGATCGGTGAGTTTTGGGATTTGATTTTTTTTATTTCAAATTCATTAATATCAGAAAAGCAAAATATAAATAATTTTTATCGTTAAAAGCATAGAAAGCTTGACTTATCAAGCAAATGTGCTCACATTCCGAAGCCGAAGAAAAAATATTTGATCCCAAAGCTATCGCAATGCGATTTTTAAAACAAAACTGAAGAAAGCTATAATCCACTTTCGATCGGAATTAAAACGAACTTGAGGCAATGAAGAGATATGTGTCGGCCGAATTAAGAGCTCTCATTGAAATAATAAAAGAAACTGCCCCGAAGCGAAATTGAAATTCGCCGGATTCTTTTTAAACCCTTTGACGTTCCGTGGAAAACTGAGCTGAACGGGTACTTCTTTCTCGTCTTCTTTTACTTCCGCAGTCGTCTCGGCGCGGCTGCAGCCAAGCCCGGATCCTATTCATATTAAATGTTTTATTAAAGGGCTTTCCAGTCGTAAAGCTTTTTGATTTGAAATTCTATTATTAGATAGCCTTTTATGAAATTTTTCTCTCTCCCGCCACGGTAAAGAAGAAGGCGTTTTCGCATTTGATATTGCTTTACTCCATAGGGCTATTAAAATTTAGAGGAATATTATACACGAAGCTCAGTTTTTTTCTGTAAGATTGGACTTGAATTCGTTCAAGTTTCGATAGCAAATCAACTTTTTATCCCATAGTATTACTTTCGGTGCTAACTAGATTGATGTTCTGAAGACTGTTAGCTTTATTTGAATTCACTTTAATTGTATTCTCCAGTTTTACTTATTCTATTTAAAAATCTTACAAAGCTTTCTTTTCTGCAGAAATACTTCCTTTCAATTTCTCTTTACACTTATATAAACAAAACAAAACACTTTGACCAAAAACTCAAAAAACTTTTCTAAGAAAAAAAACGCGTATTCCTTCACATCGCTATAACAGAGCTCTCTCTCTTTCTCTTTTATTCTCTCTTCGCGCAAACATCATTTCCACCTCCTCACAAAACAACGAACCCTCGTCATCTCATCTCCGTTTGCTTTATAATCGCAGGCCGATAGCGGGTCACGCGAACCTCTGCCCGGAAAGCATCAGCACGAAGCCCCAGGAGTTGGAAACGTTGCTGAGCACCGTCAAACACGAAATCCTCCACGCTCTAGGGTTTTCCGTCAGTCTCTATGCATTTTACCGGGACGATCGAGGCGAACCCAGGACCAAGAGGACAGAGACCGGCAAACCTTTTCTTAATACTACGTAAGTTTTGCTTCCGATTGAAATTTTAGTTGTGTTAACTCAAAATCAAAATATGATCGAATTTATAATTGTGTTAGTATATTTATTAAAAATAAAAGCAAAAACTTATAGAAGCCCTCATAATTTAACGTACTTGATGTATAGAATATCCAATATCCAGCTATAAAATCATTATAACAAAATACATCCTCGTCGATTGATTAATTGCCTGCAACAAGCAGGTATATGATAAAATTTCAAATGAAACAAACGAAGAAAATTAAAAAATGGCATCGATCGTTAGCATTTCCCAATTCAATTAAAACGCGTATTTAATGGGCAAAAAGTCTTCTAATTGCCGTGCGTTGTTACGTCGAACCAATTATTACGCATTCATACAATTTACAAAGAGCAGCGAAATTCATACGCTGATTTCATTTTGCAATTTACTGCGGCAAATTGACGTTTTTACATGGCTGAACGAGTTGCATAATTGTCACGAAACCATTGCTTATCATTGTGTATCAATATTTCCGACGAAGTTGTTAAATTCATATCGGTGTTATGTTCAAACAGTGCATGGCAATAAAGTATGTCCCGATCAAAAAAATAAGAAACGAAAAAAAGTAAAGTAAATTCCATGCAGTCTCGGAGAAGGAATTCTCTACACATCACCGTTGAAAAAAAAGCCTGAGTATCTATCTTTTTTTTCAAATTCCTCTCGACGCGATTCAAAATTACGCGCCTAGCTGAGCTTTGCCTCGCCTCAAAGTCTACCATCTCCTGCTCTTCGAAGGGGAAAACGACAGCGAGGTTTATCACGTCCTCCGAAGCACGTCTGCAGGAATTTTTCAATTTCAAAAGCAAATACATCGGACGAACTGCTTTTTCTCTTGGGTTTTCTCTTCTCTCTGTTTGGAGATGAGCTTACTTTTTTTCGCAAGCTTTTTTTCAGTCGGTATACGGGTAGTTTCTCGGAATGGACTTTATAATTCGTTTTCGAATTGCTTCGCGAAGTATAGCAGTGTGATTTTTCACAAATTTAATTTTCAAGCTTACTTTATTCTTTGTGTGTGTGTGTGGAAATATAACGGTGAATTCTTCAACGACACAAATAGAGTTTCTAGAATTGGGTGCCAGCCAAACGTCAATATAATCACACTTCTCTCTCTCTATTTTTAATAATCCCTCGAAGTTCTATCATAATCTAATTATCTCATCTCAATCAAATTAGTTGACGAACCAAAATTTTGTCGATCAAACAATGTCTTCCATTTCAGAAATAACGTCAAAGAAATTCAAATCCATTATAAGTAGCCGAGCTATTTTCAGTAGACTCCATTAAAATATCCGTCGCCATTGTGGCACAAGGCATTCTTTCGCCCCGTGGAATGATGAACGACGCGCGCCACGTGCAAAAACTTCGGTGAACGACGTGAAAATGTAACGAGCTTGGTCGCGTGCTGGATGAGATTTTCTTTCTTCTCGAGCTTTCTGCGTTCCTTTGATGGATTTCCACTGAAGACTCTGAATTTTTTTTAAGGCGATAATTACACTCATACGGTCGATTAGCAGATATAATTAAGTTTGCGGTGTTTTATGAGTATACTGTAATAAAATTGATCGGAATTCATTAGAGTGTGTTTCAGTCCAGCTGAATTGAATTAATCTGCTACTCGAGCTGTCGTTAATTGTATTTGGAATGTTCTAGCATTTATATGTGATTCCACTATATCAATACACTTCATTAGAAAGCTCTTTACGTTATTATTACTAATTATAAACACTGTTGCTGCTAAGCACTCACATTAATGGAACGTTTCCCATTATTCTAATAATAGCTCGATCTCTATTAAATTGGCTGGAAATTATTCTCTGATATTCTTTAGCGGAAATCAGGCATGAGTGTGATTTAAATAGATAGCGCGAAAATTCAAATTGGTCAATTCAAAATAACATCATTCTCTATAATTCAACATTTCTGCCCGTCACAATGTTAACGAAAAATTGAGATTGAAATAGATGATTAATTCGTTGTAACAGACTACAGACGCATCAGTGGAGCGAGAACACGATAAGGACGGTGATAAGACACAGCTGGCAGGTACACGGTGGCAGCGTTCGACGGACGATGCAGATGATCGTGACGCCCAGGGTTCGAGCGGAGGTTCGCGCACACTTTGACTGCCGTGACCTTGAAGGCGCCGAACTGGAAGATCAAGGCGAGGATGGCACTGCGCTTACTCACTGGGAGAAACGTGTCTTCGAGGTCAGCGAAACTTTTTTGTTTTTTACGTTTGTGTAAACTTGGAAGCTATATGATATTCTCTGTTGAATTTGTGCACTAAGTATACTGTGTGCAATTATGACTTTTAAAACGGTGTAATTGAAAGGGAGAAATTATGTTAATTTTCACTTTTGAAAATATCCAACTACACTTTTTTTTTTACTTTGCCTGAAAGTTAAAAGGGCGTTTTAAAGTGGTCACTTTTAAAAATTGCTCTTTCGCCGAGAGGTTTTGATTAATATAACCATCTTGCACAGTATAATTTTCATTTCATTATAAGATACCATTTATGCTCTCGTTTAAGAGAATTATTGAAACTTCCATTAAAATTTAATGAGCCCTGCTAATGCATCTGGCAGTATCCTTCCAAATTACCTATTAATTTTCGCAAATAATAACCCATCGATCCTTCCAAATTACAATATCCAAATCTTGCAAAACTCCAGCCCTGATCCAAGCCAACGTGATATGCCAATGCATATATATAACAACTTCTCATGATCGGATGAGAAGCTGTGTATACATAAACTGCCAGGCAGATATAACTGAGTTGTCGATGTGCTTGTCGTGATGTCCATAGAACGAGGCGATGACGGGTACGCATACGCAGAATCCGGTCTACTCGAGGATTACGCTCGCGCTGATGGAGGACACGGGCTGGTATAGCGCCAACTACTCGATGGCCCAAGAGCTCGGCTGGGGCCGCAAACTCGGCTGCGATTTCGCCATGAAGTCCTGCAAGGAGTGGATCGTCGCCAAATCGTCCAAGTTCTCGTATGTGACTTTTCATTTCTTTTTTCATTCTGCTTAAAACGCTTTCAAGTAGATAATGACTGTTATAGAATTTTTGCTTGTTTGGTTGAAGAATTTGATTAACATCAACATAACTGTATAAGAATAAATTTCAGTAAATTTATTTTAAAATAAATCATTTCAGTCAATCTGCCATTTTTATGTATTCAAAAATTTAATTTATTTGCAACTTGCACTCATTTTTCTTGATAACCTTTTATGAAATCTTTACTAACGATTCCATGAAATTTGAATGTTTTCGCTGCCATGCAGGAAAAATAACGAAGATCCGTAAGTACCAAAGAGATTAAAAGTATGTAGGACACAGTTAAACCCATTCATATCGTACCATCCAAATGAAAATAAATTATCAATAATTGAGTGTAGCTATTGAAATCATTGTTAATTTTAGTTAACGAGACGAAAAACAATAGCAATATACGTATGGATTGTTGACTGATTGTGACCTTATTTACAGTGGTAGGTCCATTCATCCTTTCTGCAATAAGGTAAAGCGCGACCCACTGCAAACCGAATGTACCGACGACCGCAGCTCAGTCGCGCTCTGTAATCTCGTCGAATATCCACAGCCGTTGCCAAAACAGTATCAGGTAATTTTAATGTTATAGCTGTATAGTTCACGTTAATTAATTAATACCTGAAACGTAAAAGTTTTTCATATCGCGGTTTAAATACTCGTTTGTTGTGTGCAAACAACGTATTGCACGGTAAGTGTGTGTATGAACAAGAAGATGCAACTTCGCGACAATCTTATGATTTTCATCTAATTTTTAAATGCAAATCAAAATTTATTTTTTATTGGGTCAGCTATTTGACCTCTGCTTTGATTGATTTGACAACAGATTAATTTATGTGAAAAATAGTTCGAATAACACATTGTTATACCAAATTTTAATCCTTTAATGAACTACTATGGCAGAATTTCGACTGGATCCCAAACGTACCACGTGGACGTGAGGAATACTACGGCGGCTCGGTTTCGCTTGCCGACTACTGTCCTTACAACCAGGAGTTCACCTGGCGCGCCAACAACACCATCGTCCGCGGCTCTCATTGTCTCTACGAAGATAATAATCCACGTAAGTCTTGTATCGAATTTGGAAAACTAAACATACTTCATATCGAAGAACCGAATTCATATTCTGATATCATGAATATACCCTAACAGCATTAAGTCGTTTTCTAAAAGAAACAAACAAAACTACCAAAATATCAACGCACGGCAAAGCTCCCGAAAAAAAAACAACGCCGAGTGAAAGAGAATTTTTTTCCCTCACCTTCTAAACTGTACGCATCTAGCGCATAACCGTATCCTACCTCGTCCTCATCCCACATCTCTTTCTGCGGCACACTCAAACCACACGCGCGCGCGCGTTTACGATTACATTTACGAGCTGCTCCGATGCTTTACGGCTGCAGGCGAGCGCAGCTCACTCTTGCGAATATTCGCTTTGTCGGTGCGCGGGCCTAAAACTCGAGACTCGGGTTTATAAGGAAGTCGTGAAAAAAGTCACTTCTTCTTATTCGCTTTTGCCGTTTGCATAAGCGGATTTCACTTATAAATTCTGTGGAAAAAAAATATCCCGAAGATACGGAGGCAGTTTTTGTTTGGCGCCAAAGAAGTGATATAGAGGAAAGCATTCGTACGAGGTTTATTACTTGCTACTTCCTCTGAAGCTCGTGTTGCTTTCTTGATGTACTTATGAAAAAGGAAATGTTTTTAGGCTATTCTGACAAGATACGGCGTAGAAAGTTAGTTGGAAAAGCCTTCTAAAAAATGTAACTTATTATTCTCTCATTTGTAAAATTTACTAATAGTACTTTTCATCTTCTTACCCACCATTAAAAAACAAAATACCACTCCACGACGAAAGTAAGAAAAATTCAGGCACCCAAACAATGAACCAAGCGTCACTACCCTCTGACAAAGCCAAACTCATCTCTATGTTCCATCCACAGATCCGAAGAAGAACTTCGCCCTGGAGAAGTACGGCGAGAATTCGCGCTGCTTCGACCACACGAACCAGATGTGGGAGGAGCGTACGTGCAAGCAGGTCCGACAATGGCAGCACTGGGGCTCCGGCTGCTACCAGTACAAGTGCGAAGCTGGACGACTTCACATTATGGTGGGTATATATATCCTACGTGAGAACGCGTGTCCCACTGCTAACGACCCCAATAATCACGTGCGAGAGAATTCGACAAGGACGGCGAGGCAATTGACGCGTCCGCATCTCTCGTTGCTGCTTTAGTTTAAGGAGGCGCGAGGATGATCGTGTATAGAAAGGATTGTTTTTAATGAGCTTTCTGATTAATTCGAATATTATATATCTTTCTTTGGTTATTTGTATAAATTGAGTTTTAATTAGATTTTTTACCCTGCAAAAAATGCACTCGACAGAGTACATTTACTGCAAGAAAGAAAAAGAAGAAAAGAATACGTACAAATGGAGAAATAACAAGAGGACTGTCTCGCATAAAGTCAAATAATTCAATTTTATCATTCCCCCGGCACAGCTGCTTTACATTGCACGAGGCAGATAATCAAGATCCGCGAGCTCCCCGTAACTCACAACCCGGACAATTTGTACCTCCTCTAGCGATTAATCGGCCGCACAATTAAATTTATACCCCCTCAACTGGCATTACACTATCGCCTAACTCTAAGCTCTCTCTGCAGCCCTTACCTTATCCAACTCGCGCGTTAAAATAAATAACGTCGGCGCGGTTCGCTGCGGCCTTCTATATTATCTGCAGCTGATATTCTTCCTTCCGTCTGCCCGCAGGTCACGAATTACACGTACACGTGTTACCACGCCGGCCAAGAGATCGCCATCAGGATAATGCAGAACGAGTGGCTTCACAAGGGCGCCTTGATTTGTCCGCCCTGCCGAGACCTCTGCCAGGTATAATAAAACAGACACCCGTGAGTTTACGACTTGACCGCAGCGCCATCCATGCCGCTGGCTTTTTACGCGAGTTTTACCGTTCGATTGGCCGACGTTCGGACATTTTTGCCCCGGTTTTACGGGGGGCTTTCTGTCTCCTTGTGCGTGGCTTTCGTTGCGCGACGAGGCGGACGTGCCGGATACGACTGATTTAGTTTGAAGAGGGAGCAGTAAAAGGGATAATGGCACTTTCCGCGGTTTAAATAGTTTAATCAGGAGATATTACACTGGGGCTTCTCCGGGATTTTATTAAATGGAACCTGTAAAAAATTTTTACTTTTTCAAGCTTTGCAGAAGCTGCGCTTGCTGGGCGCGGCAGCGGTTATAAAAAGCAAGAATTTTTATTTTTTTATCGATTTTACTACCGACCGGGTAACATGGCAGCTTTCAGTGAAAAAAAATTGCACCGAAGAAGTTTAATGATAATTTGATTCTTTTCGTGACTGAGCAAAGACATTACAATCATCGCAACAAGAATATGTTTATTCCGAATATTAATTCAAACATTTTGCAGGAAGAGTTTGCCCAGCGCAAAGAGCTGTGCAAGCCAGGTGATGAACATCCACCGGCAACCTTTTACCACCGGGACAAGCTGGACTGCGACAAAGCTTCGAGCAGCTCACTGAACATCTCGATCCTTGCATCGATCATCGCCCTGCTTTTCGTCTTCAGATGATCAAACCCGAAAGTTAGCTAGTTTATCATCGTTACCTAAAAGCGAAATCGACGAGCGAAGATTCGGAATTCGTCGCGCCACAGAGACGCTTTTTTCTTCGGGACTTTCAGTTTTTGTGGTGGGATGGATGGATGCTGGTTCTGGACATGGTGACTGTCAGCGCGCGACGAAGGATTTTCGCGATTTCGACTTTAGAAGATTGTGATTTTTAGGGGGACGCGAAAGTACTGTTTTACCGACAATGTGGCAAGGAAATCTCTAAATATTTTAGACTTGTTTTTAATTTACACAGGATGTTACAGTAAAATTGTATTGTACTAATTGAATAATGTTATTATGCATCTTGGACGTTTAAAAGAATTTAATTTGAGTAAGTTTTAAAGTCGGTAAAACAGATAGATTACTACTTTCTCGCCACCTTGACTCGAGATATTCCTCGTATTTTAGCATTTAGGGATAAATCAACGATTTCCTTGTTGATGAAAAAGGCAAACGTTCGTTTTACCCGCGTTATTATTCAATTCCCGTATATTCTAAGATTTTAAAGGTTAAGAGTATGTCTGTTCGTTGCCATTTTATTCTACTTAAGATTCTTGAAGCCATAAGTAACCCTGATTATTTAGGTTCGATTAGTTATATTTTTTAGTAATATTATTAGACATTATTAGATGCAGCAAAAAGATATTTTAAAATTTTTTTCTTTGTACTACATTGTATTTTCAAAACATGTAAATAATTAAATAAGAATGTACTTTAGTTTGTAAACCCCTCAATACATTCCAACGTGTAAATAGCTCGAAACTTATGACGAGCCACGTTTCATTTAGCTGTTTCCCAAAAGAAAAGTAACTCCAGGGTTATAAGAAAGAAGTATCCAGTTATATGAGATCAAGTATTTTGCAAATATAGCGAGCAGTATTGAAGTACCTACAAGATGCTTGCGGTGAACTTGTAAATAAATGAAAATAGCGAATGGATAAAGCGTGAAGACCGTAAACATCTTGCGAAGTGAGAATTATCAAGATTATTATTGTGTTTACTGAATCTGTTTATAACCGAACGATAAAAGAGGAATTATTTTCTCAGAATGAAAATGTAAATTTTAAAGTTTGACATTCATTTCGATTTGTTTTATCATTTTTAAGTAGACAGAGACTTTTAACGAAGGCACGTCAATTCGACAGAAGCCAATGTAAATTCGTTCGTTGGCTTCCGTAACCAGCGACAATATATTCTTAAAGAAAATTGATTCTCTTCTCTCATCAAGTAACTTAGAATATAATTGAAGGGATGAAAGGAGCGAGGTACCATTCCATATCATGAAAAAATAAAATACATATAGTGTATCATAGTCGAGTTGGGTGATACTGCTGAAGAGTTGCATAAATATTAGAAAGCTATTGTTTTTAACAATTATTCCATTGATAGCTATACTACTGATGCCGTACAATTCAGTTTAATGTCATTTTAAAAGTAAAGAACTGCATATGCATTTTCCAAACGATATTAAGCATTTATTCAAGATATTAATTAATTCCTTCAGATGGTCGAATCCTCTAGTTTTATTACTTCCTGAAAATTAATCTTGTCAAACTTTTTTCATATGTATTATTATACTCAAATAACAGTTGGAACAATGAAATTATTTTAACCATTACCTACATTCTTTATGCAACTCGTGGCAATACATTTCCTTAGTGTTTATTTTACCAGAGACACCAGATATGGAAATGCGATTTCCTGTCTGTCTATGAAAGTTATTAAAGTTAAGTCATAACTGTATGCAAATTACCAATTTGAATCTCCTTATTTACACGCGCTTAACTTCGAATGGAATTCAAGAAAACTTAAACGTTTCAACTTAAAATGCAAGAGCAACTATATTACTATCAATCAAATTCCTA
>UCQR01001973.1:0-17945 GCA_900474235.1 Cecidostiba semifascia
AGAGAGAGAGAGAGAGAGAGAGAGACTATCCGGCTGGACGTAATCGCAGCCGACATGGTATAATGCGTAATTTCCGTGCGAGTAGCGGCTTATCTACAGGCCAGTGGACGGAGAAAGGATGCGCTGCGACAGTCGAGCTTCTCTCTAACTTTAGATTATTATAATATATACTCTCTCTCGAGAGAGAGAGACTTGTCCGTCAAAAGCTGCTCTACTCGTTCGCGAAATGCGTCAGACTTGCGCAATTTGCTATTTTTTTTTCAGCGGCGCCTTGAGAGCTTTTTCCATTTCCATAATGTGTATACTCATCAACCGCTCGCGAGGCAGGAAGCGAGAGGAAATAGAGCTTGACTTTATGTACTATACTTCTATAATTACATCAGGATATTATACGCGCGCGCCCGCGAAATCGTGAACAAATGTCGTTATAAGAGCGTTCTCGCTTAATGTCCAGTTCGCGCTTGGAGATCACAACACTTTCTCAGTATAATATTCCGAGAAAATCAGTCCGCGAGTATATAGGATTGATTTAAGAGCGGATTTTCGGCACGGAAGTGTGCCGCGCGTTGAACGCCCCGAGGGAGTGCGAAAATTCGCAGTTGTTATTGCCCCGCGCGCTCTCGCTTTTGTGTCTCGTGTTATTGTTATTGCACTCTGCGCGCAGCTTTCCGCGGAGCAAACGACGCTTGTTTTCATTGGCGAGTATATAAGCGAGAGTTGGCGAGTCGTTGCAGTTTTAACGCGCGGAGCGATATTCGGAAAAGCCGGAACACACGACGACGACGACGATGACGATGACGGCTCTCGTAAACTCGATCAAGAGTATAATATATAGCGCAAGCGAAGACGTGGGGTCTCGAAGTTGGTCGGCCTACTTCTGATGAAATTTTTTTTTTTTTTGATTGTCTGGGATATTTGAGGAAACGATGATGAGAGAAAAAAGTGTGAGATTCTTCTTGGATTTTGTTTTTGGATGAATCACGTGTGTATGCTATTTCTGATTTAGTTATTGCGGTGCGGATATTTCTATTTTTTGCGTAACACCGTATAGTTTGGAATTTTGCGGTGTGATTTTTTTTTATAATTTATGCGCAACGTTATATTATAAGTCATGAATGAATTTTATGCATGAGCTGTAGGATTTGTTTTATTTGCATGTGCATTACGAATTCATCGGTTTGCTTCAATTACATAATAAAGGCTTGTATTATTACTTTGCATAAACAGGCCGATAAAGAGTGCTAAATTCGTTTACGAATATATCTCCAGACGATCTTATTTTAGCCGAGCATATTGTTACAAAATGTTCCTTCGACGTCACGATGAAGTGTGATATCATCAAACTTATAATTATAATTATATGTCTCGTTTCGGGCCGATCGACTTTGATAAACTGTGATAAGAAAAATCGTCGATCGTAAAATGACAATTTATCTTCGTCAGCGCAGCTCTCGCTATAATGAAAAATCGAAAAATTACAATAATTTATGCGCTGCTCTTATTTATTGCTATTTTTAGAAAAAAACGACGCGCTGTCAATTAAGAGAATATATTATAGTTTAGCCGGTTATAACAGAAACAATTATTATTGCGCGGTTGAATAAATAAATAGTATATTAATTGAAGTCTAGTTTACGTTTATGTAAATGTTATATTCTCGCGCGATAGGAATATATATTATAATTTTATTAAACATTTTTTTTACGCTCTATAAAGGACATGACACGCTTTAAATAAAATTTTTATACCAGAGTTAAATTTAGATTAAAATAACTGCATGAATAATCGGTAAATCAATGCTGACTAACGGTATACACCGCCGCCGCTACCCTAGATTAAGCGGTTTCATTATCGACAGTTTTTTTTTGTGTATGAAAAATAAAACTCCTTCACTATGGACAAGGTAAATTGAAGGATACAAAATGAACCTCCGTCGATTCTTGTCTTCGTATTTTACTGAGCACGAGACACGGCGTTTAATTATATGCCAGCTTTTTAATTGAAATTATAAGAATACACATAAAAATTGGCTGATTATCACGGTTAATTGCAGCGTTATGTGACCAAACGCCCTATCGGGATTCACAATGTTCCTCCTAAACGGCTTTGACGCATAAATAAATTTACAAAAAGGTCAACCAACTTGTATTAAAAAACTATCGATAAAAAGCCAATCAAACAAAAAAAACACAATCCGGACGTTTCGAGAGTACACATTATCACGCGCAGCAAAAAGAAATGATTAAATTGTACCCAACGTATATAGACACGTACAACATAATCGACGGATAAAAAATAGCGCAAGGAGCATAAATCTTCCACACACGGCGCGCGACTGAGCAACAACGGAAAAATAGAAGCGAAATATATGCAGGCAACCTCTCGCGAGATGAGCAGCTTCTATATAAACGCTTTTGTATACGTATATACACATAGATATATCCGAATGTGCTTAATCATCGTCTATCCTCGCGACACTGCTTATTATATACATTGTCCAATGCGCGCCGCGCTTACATAGTTCTCATGGCTATTTATAACCGATGATTTTTCCTCGTTGCTGAATTAATGTATAGGGCTAAAAGTTCATTGAGAACTCGCGCGACCGGAGCTCTAAGTCCATCGAGTCGTAATGAAATTATGAGCGAAAAATATACTCTCTCTCTCTCTCTATCCGTATACAGTAGGCACTTTGCGCTTACATAATTTTTTTTTTCACGACCTTCTTTCACCGTCCATATATTATGCGTAGCGCGACGCAGTATAGCTTTCACGCGAGTACACGTCATATAAAGACGCGCTTTATTTCTCACCCGTCCTCTATAGCACGCATATTATATTATATTGCAGTATCTCTCGCAGGCAGCAGCTGCTTCCTGGTGAAACCGTTAGAAATCGCTTGCAGATATACTATACTGCAGTTTGCAGTGCCGGATATCCTCGCGAGCTATTATATATGCGTGCGCTTATTATTTTTCCTTCTATTTTAGATATGCGGTGTGACAACCAACCTGTTGGAGATGGTCCTGAGACCGGGTCGCCGAATGAAGGCGACGAGCAGCGTGGCGTTGAGCAGTACCGAGCCGCAAAGCACCAGGCACCAGATTGCAATCTTCGAAGGGGCCCGCCATCCTTCCAGACTTCCCAGGCCCGCAAAGGATCCACCTCCCGCGTCCTCCGTCGAACCGCCATCCATTCATAAATGATTCCACGTTCCTGCAACACATTATAGCGCGACGATTTTTCATTAGTATTTAATTTTTTTTTTTTTTCAATAAAAATGTTAATTGTTTTAAAACGGTATAACTACAATGTGTGTGTGTGTGCGTTTCTTTCAAATCGCACACGCGCGAAAGTGGACTCGATTTCGAGAGAGATTCGAAGAACGTGACTCTCGCCCGTCGCGACGATGCAGCTTTATAGCGGTTACCGCAATAAGCGGACTATATAAAAAGTGTGACGATAAAAGTACGATTCGGCTGAATCAGCCGCTGATGGCCGCTGACCGAAATACTTTTGTCTCTCTTTCTTCGCGACTCTCGTGGAATTTTCTTTTCGTCAATCAGACAATTTTTAATTTTCGCACTAGTATAGTTATAAAATCACCTTTTCGTGCACGAAATATTCGTCCCACTTGAAAAAAAAAAAAATCATATGCGACGATGTGTACAGGTTTTGCGTCACTTCGCTGCACACCAGCGTCACAGTACAGAGTTCACGACACTGTTTTCAGTTCCGATGCAAAGCCGACCAACGACAACGCGAGCTTTTCGCGACTCTATTTTCCGATCGAGCAACATTTTCATTTACACAGAGACACAGACTATATATACAACAGTATAAAGTATAGACGAAAGCTCTCGACGAGCGCCGCTACAACACTGGCAGTGCTTGCGTTCACTCGCGATTGTATATATACTCGCGGCTGTCGTTGCAACATTGTCTATATAACATAGCCGGTTAATTCCCTCCTCTCCCATCTATATAGGCGCGATCAGTTTATCGCAATTACTTAAGTATGTGCGTGGACGATGTGATATGGGGCGAGAGGTGAGAGATAAAATTCTTCTACTATCGTGAGCGCGATTTTCCTCGGCCGTCGATGTCAATGCATGATTATTGCCGATAACGCGTCCGCGCGCGGGACAAAAAGACCTACACGGTGTATACAGGTGTACGTGTTTGAGGCTTTATCGAAATCGCGAAGAATCGTATTGCACAGTGTACTGCGGTACTTGCGGACTCGAAGTGATATTTATCGACACATACATGTGAGATTTTTGCTCGGCCAGGGCCAGATTGGCCAGTGCGTCTCTGATAATATATGAAACGACAATTTTTGTATAAGTTTGAGTTCAAACCGAGAGCAGAGAGAAAAAAATAAGCGATGTATGTGTATAACGGTTCATAGGAGAGGTTGACACTCTCTGCGACACATTGTGCACTGTTATACACAGATTTCATGAGAGCTGCGTGTGCACTATGTATAATATGTCCCAAGGCGAGTAAACAATGGGACACTTTTTTCCCGCTGGTTTATCAGCGCTCGCGAGCGCGACAAAAAGCCGACATTGACGAGTTTTCTATGGACGCGTGTGCTATACTATTATGTTTGTTTGTTTGCACACGCTTTCTGAGAGAGTGAGTGCATTTTTTTAGTCGACAGAGGCTTTGAGACAGATACTCATGCAGACACACTGCATAATGCGCTTTTGTCGGTGATATATACTAGCTTGTTTTTTCCGGCTTCCCATTGTTGGTGTATATATAATAAGTTATTATTGATCTGGTATCTATATATAACAATCGAGAGAGCTATATGGGTAAAACTCGAATTTATCTATTTATATTGATCTATTAATACACCAAACGTATTTTTTAACCTAAATAAAAACAATGCACGCGATATCGCAGCCGATTCGTTTATATCTCGCGTCGAAACGCGTCCGTCTCTAAATTCTGAAGCTAGACAAAGAAGTACACACACACACACACACGCGATAAGAGATTAAAAATTATGCACGCTCGCAACACAATAATTCATCGCTTTATCGTTTTGAATATCGAAACTGTCATAAATATTCGTTACGCTCGGATCGATGATTGTAAAAAATAAATAAATAAAAAATTATCTTTATACGAGGATTTATACTCATTAAGCTACCGTTTCGAAAATGAGCGACTGATCGATCGATTTGTTTACTCGTACAGTAGCGAATCCGCCGCATCATCATCAAAAGCCCCGCACTCGCCAATATCCTCTCTCTATAGAGCAAACGCAGCCGCAAACATTGTGCAACCGGTAAACACAAACCCAAAGGTCAAACAACCCGATCAGAGCGAGAAAATCGAACCATGAGGTCGGCTCGCGCGTCAGCCGCGGCAGCATCAGTAGACAGCACGACGACGCGCGGCTTGGAAAATCAGTTGTTTGTGTGTGTGGTTGGAGAGAAGAAAAATCGAACGAGGTGGAATATCTAATTATAGCTGCGTGGGCACCGGATACACTGCAGGCCGACGTTCCTTCATTTTCGACGACTGGTAGTGATGAAGAAGTCATTTTTTTTTTTTCATTATAAAATATAACGCTACACAGCGAGAAAGAAAGAGTATAATAGAAGAACAACGATTCGAAAGTATAAAAATCGATGAGAGTTCGAGGGACTGTTAGGTAAGCCATCCACGCCTTGTAACAGCTATTATTATAAGTATCCCGCGAGAGAGAGAGAGAGAAACGCGCGCATCCCACCTTTCTCGCTTTGCGCAGGCTTTCCCTTCCCTGTATAAGTAATAGACGCTGCATCGCAAGCTCTCGGGCGTATATGAATGCAACTCTTTTGCTCAACAGTTGTATACTCACGGGATAAGAATCCAGTGGAGAAGATCGTATATGTGTATATACGAGCTAGCTCGACTCTCGGACTTTCTTGCGAGGAGTGGTTATACTCAATTATTTATGCGAGGAATTTGCGCAAGACTCGCGTCGAAGTTTCGGCCTGGAAACGTCACTGCGATTTATACATATATGCAGTAGTGGTTATTCTATGGTATATTTATAAAATTTCACGAGATGAGCTTTAGTTGATCCTTGCAAATTACACTCGACGATACGAGATAAGAATGAGAATTGCCGGTACGTCGCTGATGCGGATGATGGAATTTGTTTTTTTCGTCCGATTTGTCGCTAATTATCTGCGAAAGAGGAAAACTCCTGAGTATAAGTAGCTTTTCTCGTTTTTTTTTTATCTGTCTCTCGATAAATTGCGGTTCTCTCTCGTTGTACGATTTCATCTTAATTTACTAATTAGCTTGCAGAGGGGAATTTTTTAAAATAAATTAACTGCAGCTGAAAATCTGCTGCTGTGCTCGGAAAATCGAGCGTTTCATGAATAAAACTAACGAACAAATCGACAATGACGCTCGTTGGCTACTCTTGCAGTGATGAGCAATTCAGACACAGTATGATTTCAGAGAGAGTCGGAGAGTGTGTGGAAAGTATAATAACTTTTACTCGGGAGTCCATCAGGCTCCCCCGCGATGATAACTTTTTGTTTCGAAAGTTGATAATAGATACCTCGCGGACGACTCTGGCGAATGGAAACTTTGTCCGAGCGAAAACAATATAAATGTATAGTATATAGTCTTCGGCGAGAGGAAAGATTCCTGATTATTGAGTTAGAAAGCATTTCCTCGCTATTTGTACCCGTTAATATTCGCTTGAAAGTCAAGATACAGTAAAAACCATCAGCGTGTATAATCACAGGACTCCTTAATATTCGTCTATACATATATACCTGGAAATTATACACAGATCATTTAGTTAATTTTTGCGCTAGACAAACGCGCGCGACGTGTCCCTCGTTAAACTTTTTCGAGCGTTTACACCATCAGGCACTTTCGCGTCCACGGCTCGCCGGGACTTGAAAATAAACAAGCGTGATTTATCTTCGCATTAACCAAACGAACAGCGTTGCTCCCCGGGATTCCTGCACTTCCTTATTATTCTGCACGAGAAAGTCGGATATGTTGCAGTCGAGCAGAAAAAAAAGGATGAGTGCAACCCCCAATGAGTGAAACTCTCCACGATATTTTGAGAGATTCTCCCGCGGAGTATGTGTGTGTGTGTGTGTAAGCGCGAGCTTTCAACGATTGATTGCCGCACTTGGAAAGTGCAGAGGCCTGCAGAAGAATAAGACGCCGGGCGGCGCGTTGGTTTCGCGGAAAAATCGCGGCCATCGAGAGCGATAATGATGTCTGCGATTTCTCTCTCAAGAGAGAGAGAGAGAGAGAGAGTGAGAGCCGAGGTCACCTTTAAAAATAATCGGTCAAACCCCTCGCCGAAAGCCATCGAAAGCTCTCTCTCCCCATTTCGCTCTCCCACTCTAATCTCGACCTTTTGGCGTTCTCGCGCTTGTTTATTTCGAGAGAGACGGAGAGAGTATAGCGGCCGACCTTGCGCCTCTGCAAGCTCTCGGCAACCTAAAATTACACGCACGGGGGAGCTTGCAGCGAGAAAGGGGCGAGGAAGGGTGCGAGTGTATAGTAGGCGTATAGGTAGCCGCGCCGCTGGATAACGGGAGCAAGGATACGACGAGTGTTTATATAGACACAGACTTTGAGAGTAGCCGATGCAATCGTGCGCGCGAGGCTTGCAATAAGTCGCTTCTGCTTCGCGTATCAAGGAGAACGGCTACTATATACTGTTTTCCTTTTTGCTTCTCTCTCTTTCTCTCTCGAGTACTCTGATGGATGATAGCGAGACGGGATTTCAAGGGGATGAGACGCGCGTTTTGTATGTCGTGTGTGCAGTGCAGTTGCAGAGAGAAATTATTATTAGAGCGAGGTTTGAGGAAGAATCGGTTGCTGCATTGCAAATAGCGAAATTTAACATAATACACGACATAGCTTTTTATCGTTTCTTTCTTTTTTGCGCAGCATTTTCGAGTGTGTATTGATACATTGTTTCAGCTGATGAGAGCGCAATTGGGAATACGTTCGCAATGTTGCTTCTGGGAACGGGACACGGTGATATCTCGTTGTACTATATATGCGATCTATAAATTTCTTTTATTGCATTTTTCGTCTAAATATAAAAAAGAATTTTATCCTCGATTGCGGTGAGACAAGCTCGGTATATTAATTCACAACAGTACATCAACAGCAACAACAACGCCGTAATACTTATAAATTTCGCAAGATATCATAACGCGAGCGCATCTAATATTTGAAAGCTCTTGCGTAAGCCATTCGTCGGCTTTCCCAATACAAGCAAAATTTCCTGCAGACTATATACTGTAACTATCGCTGCGCAGCGTCGTCTCGGCGATGCATTTCACCGATAGACTTACGTAAAAGAGCGACGACTGGGGAAAAATCCGATCGACTACTATATATACAATACTATACATACTCTCTGGCGAATAACAATAAAAAGAGGAGCGAGGGCGACGCGGCAATCGCTGCTCTGTCAAGGACTGCATCGGAGCTGTCGGCGGGTCAGTCGTTCCGGGTGCAGCGACTCTCCGCGGCTTTTTTTTGTTGGTGTCTTGTTTGTTTGCGCGCTTGTGGAGATTGAGACTATATACTGTGCCCGTTATAGGTCGGCAAAACAATGCGCGCGCGCGCGCGCGAGAGAGAGAGAGGATGGAGTCACATAATTGCCGCGAGATAAATTCGAGAATATTGCAGCAAGCGTTGGCAGATCGAGCGCAAAAACGATGTGGAATTTTTTTTCGCTCTCTTTCTCTCTATACTGCAGACCGGCGGCTGATATTGTAAGTGTGCGCGGCTATTATAGCTTTCTTATATTGCGGAGCATGATTACGCGACGTATATAATATACAAGGCAAAGGCATTAAGGGGACATTGACTATCCATTATTCGTGCGCGTACACGCCTTGCCAATTGCGATTATTGCGCTTTCTCGACCTATCGATCTATAAACATATATGCGAATTGCGGTTTATTTAAAATATTTCTCCGTTGCGACATAAGGTCGTTTGATATTTTACATCTTAGAATAGTTTATTATCTATCAAGTTTTCAATCTGCAGTCGAGGTCATTTTGTTGCGTTACAATAATAGCATTTACTATTATATTATTTCTGTATATCGACTAAACTATTCAAGCTCATCTTTCTAAAAAGAGAAAGCCTTATCAAAACTCATCATTAGGAACGACAAACACTCATCATCTATCAAGCTACGGCATATATATGTATATATATGTACACATTCGCTTGCGTATAATGTATACAACGCAAATCGCGCGCATTTATGCGTACATAGACGCGAAGGTGACACAGTCTAGCACGACGAGCGCGCTGATCGCGGCGCTGTACGTATACCAGCAGCCGTAGATCTGTATGTGTGCAGTGTATGGCGGATGTCAAACAGCGACACGCTGAATAATGATACGAGAGAGAGAGAGAGAGCAGCGCGACGCGTGCCAGCTTTGATAGCTGTATTAGATTGGGTTTCCTCGTGCGCGACTGTGCGCCGAAAGCTCTCGCATGACTCGACACTTGCGTAAAGAGAGATTTTTGAACTTTTTTTTTTAAGAATCGTTTATTCGTCGTTTGCGAATCGTCAACATTCGCGTTCGAGGAAAGAAAATTTGTTTATCGCGAGCGCGCGCGCGAGTAAAGGAGGAAAGTCTTTGCAGCCACAGCACACGTAACTGTATTAAATTGGTCCAACCGTATGTAATCAGATTGTAATGGTATTCAACATTGAATGCTAAGCGAAGGGGAATAGCGTAAGTATATTGACCGGATGTGTACTAGAGGCTCTCTTCGACACGCTGATGATAATACTATTTTCTGAACTGTCTCTCTCGAGCCGTATGGACTATATACAGCTCGAGATATCGGCAGTTTTGCCTGCATTTCGCTTCGAGTAATCTATCTTTGAGTTATTTATATAGACCGACTGAGAACGAAGCTCATTATATACCGCATATTGATAGATCAGAATAAGGTTCTAAGCTGGTTGAGCGCGAGAAATATATGCTAACTGCGCATTGTGAAGACATCAGTGTGTGTGTGTGTCTATATACACACGGGGTATGACGTACGGAAATTAAGTACGTTTTTTTTCGCAGCTCGATCTCCTGCTCAGTCGTCTACCGAGCACTGATTTTACGGCTTCATTGTGACGCCAATCGCACTCGTACGTCTATTTTTAATACTGCGCTCGATTCGTTATACAGATTCAGTATTATTATTTTCAAAACTCGTGAACAAATCATCTTCCAATATTTTTCTCTCAAACAAACAACATCCCGGTGTGATATAGTATGAAGAAACTGTTACAAAAAGCCATAAAAAGTAATGCGATCACCGTCTTGCCGATTAATCTACCCGTCCGCGCGAAATTTTGCCCGGTAATGTCGATGTTGCAACTATAAGCGCGGCTTTGGCTCGAACCCGAAGGATTTTCGTGCCGCTTCGCGGAAAAGCCCGCTAGCTCGCGCGGGAAGAAGAAAGAGAGCGAAGGTCGGTATACCGAGCTCGTTAGCGATGCGTCGCCTAATGAGCAAGCGACAGACAGCTATATAGTTACGGGATTTTCTAGGCAGGTTTTACTGTGAAATTAATGGATTTTTAGAGAGTTTTCGATATTTTCAAGATTTATTTTACTCACTGTGTGATTAAAAGCGTGTAACGTTGAAAAAAAAAATTTTTGCTTTTCGGTCGATTGAATGTATTACGATGAGGGGGATGACGACCGAACGTTAAGAAAAGAGATTGTAATGAGAAATTACATAAAAAGACAGTAAAAGTTAATAGAGACTTTGAATATGTATATCTGCAGACTGCTGTCGTAAACGTATGCGCTCAATTAAGTTTACATACACGTTAAAATCGTCTTACCAAATTTGTCTTGAGTTTACATCATGCTTCATTTTGAAATTATAATTTTTAGAGTTCAAGACGAAGTCAATACTATTGATGCTAATTTCGTAATGATTATTTTTTTTTTTCGAAATATATGCGCTAAAGAATAATACAGAATAAATATGCGAGCTTTCATTTTTTGTTAAGTAAAAGTATGCGTATACACGACTTATTCGTCAAACAGATACCAATTCCTTCTTTATATTATGCATGTATCGCCCATCTGTGTGTATAACTACCTATGAATAGTCGTAAACCGATTTTTAATGATGAGATTTACAAATAAAAAGATATCTACATCAAACAATCGCGCAAGTCAACTGTTTACGTTTATTTTGACGTACTTTGTAAAATCTAGAATATTAAATCAAACAAATGGATTTAATTGCAAATCAGTGATCGTATGAAAGACATCCAAACGTACACTTTAAAATCAAAATAAACTAAGCAGTGTTTGATATGGTTAATCATACGCTACTAATTCCCTTCATCTCTTGATGCATTCGATGAAAACTTAACCATTGTTTATCTAAATAGCAAACACGAGTATACATATGCGGGTAATAACGATGTTAACTAGTTCATCGTTTATGATTTATGCGTTTCAGAAACGATAATGAGCAGGAAACATTTATTGGTGTGTTCTATCAAAGATATCGTTCTTTTCAGCCCATGAAATTTCAGCTAGAGTATTATCGTGATTTTTTATTGAAATGTGATGCGTGGCCGTGAAATGAAAACGTACAATCATCCTCTTTCTAGCAAGAATCGTCATTGTGTTTAAGTTTTTCAATTCGTAAAATATTTTTACAAAATGGTAAATTCGCTAAGAACTATATTTCCAAAAATACCAACGCAGTTTAAGTTGAGGAAATAAATTATTAGAAAGTCGAGGAATATTTGTTAAAGTTTTTGAAATTTTGCTATATACAGCTTTTGTTATTAGGTATACTGTACATACCCATAGCGAAAACATGGGCTTTAGACATTTTTGTGACATTTCACGGAAGCGTTTCAGCAAGAATGTTTACAAAAGCATCATTCATAGTTAAAATAAGAAACTTCATCACGCTAGTCGCACTTTTCATAAACTCTATTTTTAACGCGAATCTCCCACTTAGAAAAAAAACCTCTAAAACACGTTTTTTTCGCGGGTCGAACCGCGTAAATTTACTACTAGTTCTTCAGATTCATGAAATAGTGTATATTAGCAGCGGATTTGTGTTTCTACTTCATTATGATGTATCGACCACAATTTGAAAAGCATGCATGACTGTTGATTTTGAGATCACCTGTGGAATTCTCTGCGGTCAGTTATAGTAACGTTTATCCTCGCCTACAATAATGTTTGCGCTATTACGGAGTTAATGAAGCTCAGCGCATTAAATTTTAAATTTCAATTGGGAAATTTCCTAAATCGCTCCTTATTGACACTAAACCCGTATAACTGCAGTGAGTAATACATACATAACAAGTGAAAAAAATCGTGTCGATGCTAATACTCACTTTTTAACGCCGTTATCAGTGAAAAGGGTCAACAGACGAAGCCGCGTCCCTCGGGCTCTCGTCTCGTTTTCATAAATGAAAAAACAACAACAACCGGCGTCGAGACTGTATAGTTATACAATTATCACACACCAGCGATTATCACCGCACACTGTCTTGTTGTCACCCACGTTGGCAATAATATATCAACAGGCACAATTTGTCATCGTCCGAGTATATATGAATCTCGAGAAAAAAAAATCACACACCGTCAAAAGTTCCGCACAGCTTGCAAGATTATAAAGTATATAAATAATAATACAACAGTCGTATATTCGGTCCGCAAGTCCAAGTGTCTCGGAGCCGACTAAGGCGCACACGCGTACAACGACCCAACGGAACACTCGACGCGGAGAGTCTGTCTCGGCTCGGCGGCATCGGTGCAATAAAATCGTTGGCGCGACGCCGCCGCCACTACTCCCTCTTTCTCTCTCTCGCTCATCCTCCCCCACCATCGAGACGACGACTATGCGATGCCCGCGCGGCGCCGCCGACGTGTAGATAAAGCCGCAGCTTCTCGAATTTCTCGCAGTGTGCTTTCACTCGCTAGCTCTGTGCTGATGATGATGATGATGCGCGCGTATGAACTTCCGTGGGGGATTTCACGGGCAACGCTGATGATGCTGCTGACGATTGATATATCTCGCTGTGGGGGTATACATGATGTTTTGATGACGCTGATGTCTGAGGACCGTTTTTTATTATTCCGCGCGCGCGCAGGGCTGGCGATGATGCCGATGGGAGGCGGTTGGGATTTTTCGGCTGTAATTACGATGAGAGGAGGAGTATATAGGTATAAAATGCGATGAGCTGTGTGTTATTGACACGAGAAGGGAGATTCCGTACGGACACGCCTGATGTAATTGTTTTTTTTTTGCTCTCGGATAACGCAGTAGCTTGGTACCAGTTAGCACCGACTCGATAACGAGGTTAATGACTGACTAATGAAAGTGTTTTGTCAAAGTATAAAATATTGGCATTCTTATGAGCATTAGAGAGAGAGAGAGAGAGAGAGAGAGAGAGAACGCGCGAGACCATTGAATAATTATGTGTTTTTCGGAGAGATATAGCGAAATCGTGCGACACACCGCTGCAGGCAGTGATTCTCCATGCCGCTCGTATATTATTCAGGAATGTTTTTCGGAGCGGTCAGACGCGCGCGCACATGGAAGTAATTTGCCATTCGGCGATGATTTGGAAGCTTCTCAAAAAGCTCGCAGTGACTTGGTGAAATATTAAACATCATTTACATTGTGGTATAACGCAGTATAGTTATCGGAATATTTCCGAGCGAAACTTTCCTCCACAAACGTTCTCTAATGTACACTCCGATCGATTTGAATTCTCATTGAGAATAAGGAGCGTTAAACCGTGGCCAGAAAAAAAGTATATAATACGATCGATTCATCACTCGTCAAAGGACATTTCCTGCGGCTATATACACCGCGATTGCTCTCCTTGTAAAACATGCCTTAGCTATACGATCAATCGTGCACATACTCCACACACACCGCCTATATTTACGCACGTTGTGCGCACAGACAGGACGCATAATGACGCGCCAAAACAAACATGGCAAAAAATACATTAACGCCGCAAGCTCTCTCGGGGGGACGTACGCTCGAAACTCTTCCGTTCGCGGACTCTTCGAGGCGCGTGCATTAGCGAGGTATATCGGCAAAAACTTCCGATAAACAACATTTTCCTGCTACTGCTGTCATGGATATAGCAGGAAAAATCGAGGTGAAAAGGAGGCGGGTATACGAGCACAGCAGGAATTTTCCCCAGCCTCGGCTCGCACTCTCTGATGTGCTGCACAGAAGAGGGACAACTATATACATAATATTATACACACAAAGGTAAAGAGACTCGCGCGGATGTTTACTCTCCACCCGCATGTGTCTGTGTGTCTATGTGTGTGTGTGTGCGAGTATAATCAGTGTGTGTCTTACGTATAAGCAAGCGGGCCTCCGACTGCATGCTTAATCGCTCATTAGCTGCGATCGATATGTACTATATGTGTGTGTGATGTGCGCCAGTAGCCAGCGAGCGAGCATTAACATTATCCACGGCGGTTCAATCGGAATTTTCCCAAAGTGCTCCTAGGAATCGTTGATATGAAAAAAGAAGAATAAAAAAACGGGAGCGACCTGAGTTGGTTTGACCTTTTAATGAGCCCCGCGACGTTCTATTATATGCGTGTATATATTCAGCGGTGCGCGAAGGTTCGATCGAGCAATTTTGGCTGGCGGCGAGAGAGGAAATTTCGAGACGATTTTAAAGCGGGATTCCTGACTCTCGGCGCATATCCTCGAGAGGGATGTAATTTCACGCTTCGAGACTATTATGGTCGATAGCATTGAGCTATAATTGCAGCGAGCTTTTTGCTGTACGCAAGCTTTGCTCTCGCAAAAGAGCTGATGCTATTGTTCATCCGCGCACACGTGGAGAATAAAAAGGTTTGTTGAAAATGTATATGTGTAATTCGTGATGATGGCGACATTTATCCATCCACAAAATCGCTTCGCGGAAAACTCGTGCACCTATATATACATCATAAGGAAATTTCTGCGAACTCGACGCCGCTGCAGCGTATCTCTCTCTCTTTTTGTTACTCAAATACATGTATATACGAGAGAGCTTTGCGCAGCCTTGGCGAAAGCTCCATACGCCAAGTCGCTAAAAGCGGTGCGGCTATCGAAGGTCATCAGCGGAAGAAGAAAAGAAAGTGTGTGAGCGCACGTGTGTGTGTGTGTGTGTGTTTGCGTGTCCGCCGACGACTTTTGATCGACACTTTTCAGCCGCAGCGCATTTGTTTTACTTGACAGCGTTCTCGTCGAGTATACACTATATACTCTCTCATTGAGAGATGCCTCGATTGGCAGAGGATCAAATACATTTGCGTCGGCGGAGGAGCCTCGTGAATGAATCGTGAGAATAAATTCTTTCGTGCGGTAATTGAACAACCGATGTTCTGAGTGAGCTTGAAATATTGCTGGGGTTTTAGGTTTCCATCACCGTCGTTTCGCCACTTTATTTTGTTTCGTTTTAAGAAATACACCGGGTGATATTGGATGATTTTGATATGGAAGACTCAGACTAAAGCTCATCGGGAGCGATATACTTTGAGTCGATAATTCATATTCGAGAAATATACACAGAATTTTTGATTTCGCATTATTGCAAAACTAATATATCTCAATGTACGATCCTCCTCAAACAATATATGAAATATTATTTTTCTTTTAAATATTATTTGTATTGTAGAACGATGCATAATTGTCTGCATAAGCTTCTTTCGCATAACTCTACGCCAACCGCGCGTACGTTTCCATTTCTCGTCATCAGACTCAACAGCGCCTCTCGAAAGAAGCGTATATATGTATAGCCATATTGTCACACACAGCGCCGCAAAAGTGTCGACATTTCATATATCTCTTTCTCAAGTAATTCCGGTCGGTGTATTATACTCGTAACCGGTCGTGGAAAAGAATAGGAGAGGAGGCAGACAAAGCCGTAAACAAAGCGCACAGCAAACAATGTTAATTTCCTAATGGCAGCGGGGGTTCCTCGATTTCAGTAGACGATTATATAGTTACGCGTCGCGTTAATCTGCATAATCAGAGACAGCCGCGTGCGCGGCTGTATTCACTTGTATCGCGTCAATTTTCTCCGCACAGGCTTGCAGGAGCAGCTCGAGAAAAATCGGTTTGAAATATTGGCGCGTGGGCGTCGTATATATACGCTGATACGGGGGGAAATAAGACGCGCGCGCGACCGTGTAGTAATTCAGTCTAATATGCCGTCAACTTGCGGTTATTTACACAATTACATTTCTAAAACGAGCGCATCAGGCTCTCTCATCTGCGCGGGAGGGCTTTCATTGAATAAATGTTGGATTAAAATTTATAATTGAGTCGAATTACGAGGGTTTACGCGGTATATTATAATCATCGTAATACTCGTTCTTTATATATGACTCTATATTATACGTTTAATTAAAAAGTTCCTCTCATGATTGTACTTTTCAGCTGAAATACACAAGCACCGACGGTATAAAACAAAAATGTTACGAGCTATTCGCGAAACCGATAAAACAACATCATCCGCAATAAAATACACCCATCATCAGCTGCAACAAAAGAAAACGCTTCTCCTGTATAGCTGGCAACGATGGAAATTCCGTCTTAAGGAAATGCAAGAGTCCCGCGCGTGCTGTTGCAATAACTCAGCGGCCTGTTTAGTAATTGCACTATTTCGATGAAACGACCACAACAACAACAACAACAACAATAACAACGGCAGCAACGAGCGCATACGCTGAAACGCGCGGCTGTGACTCCCCGCTTCGTACAGCCGCAACTTCCTCTCGATTTTTTATCCATAAAAGTCAATTAAAAATCCATTTGCCGCGCTGCTTAGCGGGAGTGAAAAGCGGTCGCTGTGTGCCATGTATATACATATACATATATAAAACTCGCGAACGTTCACAAGGCTGTCGGTTATCCGCGCCCGCTCGTGTTCCAGTGCGAGAGTCGCGTGTGGTGTATATATACGTATACCTATCGGTGTATATAGGCAGTGTCGGGAGATAAAGAGAACTGGCGCACCTTTATAAGTGGATGTGTCATTGAGTCTCGTTGAAAAAAAATGGAAAAAATGAATGTTATATTGGCTTCTTTCGTGTGAAATGGAATTTTATTCTTTTTTTACATTTCTTTCAAGTCACCACAGACAAACGTGGGTATATTATACGCGATAGTGTCATTATACTAAAAGAATCCACAGAGGCGTTTTGATGCTGCAATAATATTGTTTTTTCTTGTTTTCGAGCTGCACCGGCTGTATGCAATAGACGCCCGTAATTCAGACACACACCCTCTTCATTAAGAATATGAGAATAAACAATGATATATGATTCATGCGGAGAGACAACTATTATTTATTACATGCATTTAAGCGAATCTTTTCTTGAACATTTATCGACAATTTAGGACAATTTTTTTTTTTAATTTCAAGAACTGCTGTCCAAGCGTTATGCCTGAGACGTAATCATTGAAACGTTCATAATTCGATGCAGGACTGAATATTAACGAATATCAGGAACTTCCCAACACGAGGAAAATATTAAAGCGTGTCATTTCATTGATTCTCGCTTCATTGAAAGCGCACAGCCTGCTGGAGTAATTTATCGCAGATATATCTATATACACAGCCCAGGCTGAAAACGGTAAACTTTCCTCTCGATATATACAGATTCTCCGGTTCACACTGCTTTCGTATATGTTTATACACGCTTTGCGCGAATAACCGAATAAAACGTTACCTTCGGCTGCACAATCGATCCAACGAAAACACGCGAAAATCCATGTCATTCGAAAAAGCGCGCTCGTCAATCAATCCAACACACAAGCCGATCTCTCGGCAGAAGGTCCTAAGGTGTCCTAATATAGCGCTCAAGGCGATGAGTTTCCGGAGAGAGAGAGAGAGAGAGAGAGAGAG
>UCQR01001974.1:0-18070 GCA_900474235.1 Cecidostiba semifascia
AAAAAAAAAAAAAATACTGCGAGTAAATCGATATATTGCTTTGTAGGTAGAGTTTGTTCCTTTATTAAAGAAAAAAAGGCTGTTTTCCAACTCTATGATCTTGTTAAAAATTTATCAATGCAGGCTATACCGCTATTATGTTGCCACCAGTATTTCGAAGTGCTTTTATTGTCGAGCTTTTGTTCTCTTACAATTTCAATAATTATAAGTTATTCTCGTACTAAAAGAAAAGAAGCAACGCGTCGCTCCTTAAATTCTCAGGTTTTGGTATAGAAATTTGATGTTATATCAAAGTAGCAATAAACGTTTATCAAAATTTGACAAAATTTAATAAAAACAATGTTTATCAAAACTTGACAAATACAAATATAGCCAAATATACAAATTTTCAGATCCTGTGCAACACAGGCGGTCTGCACGACATACCGACTAGTCTGCCCCCGAATCTGGAGGAGCTGTCCCTCTCGAAGAACGATTTCGGCACGATCCGCAACGACGCCTTCTCATACCTCCGCCATCTGAAAAAGCTCTTTCTCGACGGCAACATCATCAACGAGATCAGGCCGTTCGCCTTTCGCGGTCTCAACAAGCTCCTCGCCTTGTCCATCCAGCACACACCCTTGTCTTACATCGGCGAGTTTTCCTTCGCGGCTCTTCAGAATGTCAGCGGCATCGTCCTCTCCCACAACAAGATAGCCCACATCAAGGCCAACGCGTTCGCCGGTAGCTCCCACATCGGCGTCATCGTGCTCAGCAATAATCCACTCAAGACCATACACAGCCACGCCTTCTCCGGTCTGACCTACGTCGAGCATCTGGTACTCCCTGGAGGTATCAAGAGCATCGAACCCGATGCCTTCAACGGACTCGAACAAGTCGGACAGCTAAAGATGACCTTCATGGATCTCGAGGGCGTCAAGCCATACACCTTCAGAGGACTCAAGTGAGTGGAAATGCCTGTATGTGTGTGTGCGTGTATCGGGCTCTCTGGTGTAATTATACTAGCCGCGAAGCTGATTATCCTACACTCGTAATTGCATTTTGGCTTTAATTTCAAGCCGTACGCACAACAGGTGGAAATAGCGAGGAGTATGTAATATACGGGCTGCGCGCGGCGGACCGGGATATTTTCCAGAATTTTATGGAAATTTCGGGGAGTATATATACACGTATACTCTTTTATATACACGAGCGTAACGAAGTTTACCGTTGTGAAAATACGGCACCTTTGATATAATATAATTACTTTTCGTATATGCTCGAAAATTTTCAACAACACGGTGAGGTGCATGATCGTTTATAACGGCGCGATTTCGCGTAATCATCAGGGTCGAAAATTCGTATACATAATTTTAATTACTCTATTTTGTATATATATACTACACACTATAGTCATCCGTCATCAGCTTTATCCGTTAACCGAATCATCGCATTTCGCGAAGATGATAATTGCGACGTTAACAATATAGAAAACTTATTATTATGTATATATATACACCTATATACATCTCAGAGAGTTCGCGCCGCGCTCGATCCCAGCAATCAAAACTTACTTTCCCAATTACCACACAATCCAGTTGCCGAGAGAGAAGAACTTCCAGTGGAGAAGTCAGTCTCATCACATACACCCACACCCACACACACTACACATCATCCCCTTCCGAAAATCCGTCGTCAAGCCCCAATAAAAGGCCTGCTTTTTCGAACTAACGCTCTTTACAACCCATGTACTATACCACACCTCGTCGGCACTTTTATTCTCCCCCTGAATCTCCGCGCGCAGCTCTCTCAGCAGTCGCGAGTTTATCCGCTTTAACGGGGTTAACAGCAACCGCGGAGAGACGCGCGCGCGCGACTACACACACTAATACACGAGGACTTTGGCAAAGTATATATACGTATATATATACATAGCCACACTAGTCTACTGTGTATATATACACGCCCACCTACAAGGTAATACAGCGAGGAGTATATAGCGCTGAAGCAGCTGTGTTTTGATGGGCGACTATATACGTCGAGTCTCTCGCGACGAGAGAGAGAGAGAGAGCTGTGTGTTGCCTTATATAAAGAGCCTCGAGCTACGAATACTTTGTCGTCGTCTCGTGTATCTAGTCGAGACGAGACCTGGATACGTTATTGCCACTGAGCTGTAGGTCTATCAAAAGTCCTGACGAGTTTGACGTGTGCGGGCACATCATTGCGCGGACGGGTGTTTCATCCTATTATGCGCGGTGTGATTGGATTTTATTCGGGATGATGTAGTGTGTGTAAACTTCAAAGGGGGCTATAAATAAGCTTTCTTTTTTTTTATCGAAGAAAAATCGGAAAATTACTGATAAATATCTATCTATGCCCCCCTTACAGAAACGTGAACCACCTGCTGATCCAAACATCCGACCTGGGCGTCATCCACAAGGACGCGTTCTTCGGTCTCGAGCACATCGACCAGCTGAACATCGTGAGCAACAAAATCGACGCTATCGAGGAATTCCACCTGGCCTCGAACTTCTCCATCAACGTTCTCCACTTCCACAAGAACCACGTGCTCAAGGCGCCGAAATACGGCGACGCCTCGTTTCGCGTGAATCGCATCAGTACCGAGGAGAACCACTTCCCCTGCGACTGCCAGATTCACCTGGTACTCGAGAGCGACTTCGTCAACGGCAGCGTCGACGAGTTTCGCCAGCGTAACTTCTGCATATCCACAGCCGAGTTCAACGGCAAGCCCATGAGCGTCGTCGATCTCGACTCCATCGCCAGCTGCCACGACAGGCTCACCAAAGATAATTACGGCTCCGGCGTGAGCGTCAGATCGAGCAGGCTCTGCTTTGCTCTTGTTATTGGCTTGATGTGCATGTCCAGGAGGCTGGGCTTGCTGATCTAAATTCGAAGCGGGGGAGGATTGAGGAGATGGCCGGAGGCTTTTGTATTCGAGCGTGGGCTGCTGCTGTTGCCGCATGTGTGTGTACACGGTGAGTAGCGCAAACGGCCGTATAATATACTCGCGTATATATCGACTCTAAGGTTGTGCAAATTTGTATGCGTGTCTTGATTGCGGAAATTATCTGGTCAATCTCATTTGACCGATGTTGTTTGCGTTTCCTTTCATTTCACTCGCTTTGTGTATTATAGTGCGGTATTAGCTAAGGTATACGCTTCTCGTCGCGCTACACGTTGTGTTGTACTACTGATTTCGCACGATTCGTTTGTTGCTGATGGCGATCGCAATATATGCAGTATGTATATTAGCGAGTGATTTTCAACGTTGAGGAAATTTTTAATGTACAAGTACGTGATACTGTGAGCTTTTATTATTACAAAAAGAAAGAAAAACTAAAATTTTAACGCGTGTCTGTCAGCTTTGAAATTACGAATGTTTTTTTTATCGAATCTTTCTAAAAGTATTAGATGAAGTTTTGATATATTCTGCAAAGTCGACTGTTATTTATGATATAATTATCGTATTGAAAATTATATATTGAGAGCTTTAGCCGAATGTTATATAGACGCTGTTTAATGAAATGTTGTCAAAACGAACCAATCTCTATTATAGCTGTTTCTTTATGTGCAAAAATAATGTTGTAATATTTTCCGACAAAAAGCTGTTCGCAGAGTTTGATGAGAAATCAAAAGTGACTTTTTTTGCAAGAACTGAAAGTATACCGAATTCCTTTTACATGACTTCAAGCTTTCAGTTTGTCGATTGTTAACATCTAATATTATTTAAATATAAATATCACTTTGAAAAAGGTCCAAAGAGACGATAATTTAAGACTAACAAATGAAAGTACTCGAAACGAATGAAAGTATTAACAATAAGAAAGTTCAGGGTACAACCCGAATGAGACGATCCATCGATGACCGACTATATCTATACTACTACTACTTACTATAGCAAAAGTATACAGTTAATAAGAAGAAGAAAAATTAAAGTACTATTACGTAAGAATGAAAAACGACAAAAAAAAAACAATGGTATAACGCGCATATACATATCGTATATCGAAACTCACTCAATGAGCTTTTAACGAAAACAAATAACAAACAAACAAAAAATACAATGCTATGCTATATATATATATACATTCGCGTTTCGCTGGACATTGATCTCAAAGCATCCGGTGAACGCGACATCGTGCTAAAAACTGTTTTTACAGTTTCGGAATGTACTGAAAGTAAAAACCATAGCTTCTAAGACGTGTAGACGTATGTACGATCGTTATGAATTGTTTCTTATCTATTAGAAATTCTTGAATGTTGAAATAATCAATTTCCGATCTTGAAACTCGATTAACTTAATTAAAAGTTTATATCCAAGTTGAAGTGGAGAAGAAGATTTCCAGATTGCTTTATATTTGTTTATAATAAAAGCGTGTGTTACAATATTAATTTCCCTGATGCAAAGTGATGAACTATAAGAAAGTAAATGAAAAGTCTCTGGGTAGGTTATTGGCCTGATGCTATACTATTCGCACTTTCAATCTCTTAATAAAATAAAAATAAAAAGGACGTACGCCTGATATACAGGCTACATAATATAGTATAGTAAACTTTTAACGACGAAAAAAAGAAAGTACTGCTTCGCATAAGTTGGCCTATACATATTATATATAAATATATTCGCGCTCTTTATATATTGATCTCGACGAAAAAAAAAAAATCAACCGATGACCATAAAAACTACTCGAATAACATTGTTATTATACAATAACGCGATATGTGCGCCACTGGGAGGTATATAGTTTGCACTTTTTCTTCTACCGCGGTGTACATTTTAGTCTAGCCTATATACTGTGTAAAACGAATATAGTTTACAATATTTTTCAGAGTTTCGTCTATAGTATTTTATACTGCTCAGTGTCGTGTTTTAACATTTGTTATGTAAAAATAAGAAACGCCATAAATTATATAACAAGAAGGCGCACTCTTTGTCCTCGAGTCTCGAAAATTTTACCTACGGGATTTACGAGTAAATCTCGAGGGTTGAAATGAAAAAAAAATTAATTTTTTCGATTATGTAAATGTTGAAAAACGTGATGTATCATTAAACTACTGAATCGAGACTCGGGAGAAAGATTGTTCGTCAAGTAAAATTAAGAATTTAAGAGTGGAACTCGAAAATTATTGCTGTATGATGATTTGATCGTTTGCAGCTTTTGTCTATACATTAGATAGTAGCTATATTCCGTACGTGTTCGATCTGTATTGTTTAGAGCTACGACTGTTTCTGAATAGCCAATGCAAATATATAATAGAAGATTTATCAATAATTTTTTAATGAGCAATGTTCCCGATTAAACATATAATTTATTATGAATTATAAGTGTACACAACGCTGGTGTTTAGGTTTCAGTTCTGCATCAAGTATTATACAGTTTTAAGATCTTGCAAATTTCGCGCCATAATATTACCGACAGAAAACCAATTGATTTACTGAATTATATAATTAATGATTTTCTTACGAAGTTGATGAACGGAGGAAAACTATATGGTCGTATTAGTTCATGTTAAAATTAGTTTTTTTCTGTCGGTAATATTGTGGCGCGAAATTCAAATTTTTAATTGATTTTAGGAACCCTATAAGTAATCAACAATCTGAGCTCTACACAATAAATAAGTGAAGATAAATAATATAAACCTTAATATGCTGCTTCTTTTTGAATTCCACTCTTGTCGAGGGTTGTGCCGAATATTCCTTGTGCTCCAAAGTTGCTAATAGAGTCGAACCACTTACAAGTTAGATCTTAGCGCCAGACGAAGGAAGGACAAGAAAAATAAATAAAAAACCGAGAGTATTATAATTACGATAGTAGAGTGTCAATTTTTGCAATGTTCCCTATCTCTCGTGTCACTGACCACAAGAACGAAATAATAATCGAATAAGCTTCCATGAGTGAAAGTACGTAACCTTTTTGTTTTTTGTGGAGGATACGACATGACGTGAAAATTAGAAAATAAAAAGTATTATAATGTGTAATCGAAAACAAAGGCCAAAAAAATTGTATTGTATAACCGTGGTGAACGTTTGCAGTTCGGTGCGGATACGTACATATATATTATAAATATATCATTAAGGCTTCCGCCGATGTGGCTGAGAACGGGTGAAGGAAAGAGAGGACTGAGATTATCGTGAAGACTTTTTTTTATTCTTTGTAAATCTGTATACAAACGCCTCTTTTACGAAGTCACACAAACTCTTTACGTTTGCTGTGACAGAAAATACACAAAGTAGCTGTACTTATGATTTTTATTTTAATCAAATAGTGAATGTAAATAAGCAGTATATTAAGCGAGATGATCTGACAAATGTGAGTTTATTAATTAATTTAGTAGATTTTGAATAATTTCGAACGAACTTAGTCCTATTTTTCAAGCTTGCTCATCAGCGACCCATACTGTGTAAGACTTTGCTTGGCGTTCGGTCAGCATAATAACCGAGGACCAACCTAGCTTGTATTTTTTATTGACATTGTCAGCAGAGAATGTATACACCGATTATCCTTCCGTCATGTAATAGTTATTGTGGCTCTGAAATGTTCAACAGAAATATGATAACAAATAAATCAACTAAATTAAAGAAAACCCGATTACACATCCTTTCTCTGCGAATCTCCTTTAGAATAGTTCATATTGTAAGTCTTACAATGCTTAGCACATTTTATACTTCATGCTTTTTTAATATGAAGTCATGTTGTAATCTTATTGTAATTTTTATTATTAAAATTTTGTCAACTAAGTTGAGCATTTTTAATCAATACATTATTAATTAGTTATGAAAAGTGACAGTACAGTATTTCGGAAGACAACTCTATTGTGCAATATAAAGTATCCGAAAATTTACATCTTACCGATTTCCCAAGAAAGTGTACCTCTATCAAATACCTTAAGACAATTCTGCAAGTACTTAAAAGAATACAAATTTAAATTCTTTCAGCTACTCGTTACAATACCGTCACTTTAGATTTGTTTGTATAATTGCGCATCAATAAAATAAAAAAGTAACATTGAAGATAATCATCACATTTTTGTAAAAATTTAAAAGAAATAAATTAAAGATATAATTTACAGTAGTTTATTCAAGGGAAGGACAAGAATTTACAAAAATCATTTTATAGATTGTATCCTTATGATCAATTTATTGTAATAGATTGATAGTTTTATACATTGTTTTGTAAAAAAAAAGAAGAGATAATGTAAAGTTTGTGAAACTTGTATATTTCACAAAATTACTCGTAAGTAGTCAAATAGTTTTATAGCAAACTAAAATCACTATCAAAGCTTATCGTTCAAAAGTAGGATAAGAAGTGCTCGCAATACATCGAGGCCAAAAGTAGATTTAAGGCTAAAGGAAATTCATTTCTTTCTTAAAGTGATTACAATAAAACACTGGTTTACGCTAAAAAAATTGACTGCAAAATGGCGTTTATGTCGCGTTATTCGGTCTCATAACTTTGGCTTGTACTTTCGTTTTTAAACGAGTTCTACCATGTTAACTCCGCGCGCTTGGTCTCATCGGCACTTTCGAAAAGAATAATAATAATGAAAGAAACAAAAACAATCTTCGTGTCGTACAACAACGATACGTCGCGTGGTGTACGCGCACGTTCACCTGAAAGAAACTTTGCTCTATATACATTTAAAGCTTCTCTAATCTTTAAAATTCCCCAAGTACGTGCGTATTTGTTGTACACAACGGGAGGATCTCAGCCAACGCCTCATCAAACATTCATCCGTCGACTAAGAACGAGAGACAGACAGAGAGCGAGAAATACACAAAAGTACCTTGCCACAACTAGAGAATCGAAAAGGACAAAAATAATCGCGTAAAAACGCACCCACCAAGTAGGACCTACTACTAGTCGCTTAGAAATTCATGCGATTGTTGAAACTGACGTTATTGGCGATTCTACCGCGGAACGGTCTCTTTATGCCGCCCCGACTTAGGGCGGCACCGCCTCTCGCATTGTTGAACGCGTTAAGGTTAAGGTTCGTGGTAGCATTCCTCGATTGCCAGGGCTGCTCTCGGTCAAAGACTCGCTCCTCGATGATCTCTAGCTCTTCGGGGTCGTCGTCTTCTATGATTTGCGGTGAATTATCTCTCACTGGAGGCAGATCTCTGTCCAGGCTCCTGCCAAAGCCATCACCTCCGCCGAAGCCACTGGCAGGCTTGCGCATGTCGTAGTCATCTACCAGTTCCCTACGTGCGCCCATAGGGTAGTCGTCGAGATCTCTGCGTCCTCCAAATTCCTCTAATCCTCCGCGGCCACCACTTCCTATATCCATCATTCCACCACCTCTGAAATCCCTTGAGTTGGCCATCCCTCGGTCACGCTCCCACATCGGTTCCATGCCTCGAGAATCGATGTCTCTATCCCGAAAGTCGATGTCTCTGTTTCTTAGATCCATGTCTCTGTCGCGGATATCCATATCCCTGTCCCGAAGATCTATGTCTCTTTCACGGAGGTCCATATCCCGATCTCGCATGTCCATACCGCGATCCATCATACCCCTGTCCATTAGCATTCTTTCTCTCAGCAAATCCTTACCACCACCTCGCAAGAGGTTGTCCATACCGGACAATGGCATACTACTGCCACTACCGAGACTGCCATGCATGTGGTCGCTGATGATCGGTTGCTGTATTTGTCTGTTAGGTGAGAAGCTCCTTGGCCAAGGATTTATCGACTGCTGCCTGTCGCGTGTCGCATTCTTGCTGAGGCTCCAGCGCAGGTCGTCGCTATCGCGCAACTTCGAAGAGTGGTCAAATGTTTCGCGCATACTCCAATCAAGTCTGTCAGCTAATGGTCTGCTGTTGTTAAATCTATCTTCTATGCCACCTCGCTGTTGTAGCTGCGGCTCTGGTTGTTGCTGCTGCTGCTGCGGTGGAACTCTGTTCGGCACATCGTCGTAATTTTGCTGTTGTTGTTGCGGTATCGGCGACGGTTCCCACTTGGCTTCTTTGGGTATTGGTTGCAATTCCATCGGATACACCTGACCGCTAAAGTCGCTCACTTGGACTTCCGTCTGCACAGCCACTTCTTCCCTCGTCGTTTCGTCTGTCTGGCAGATTTTCTGATGAGTGATCTTCCTCGGACCTGTGTTGAAATTCGACATCTGTTGGCTCAGGTTCTCCTGCTGTTCAATGCCGCTCTCTTCATCGTCCCAGTGGAACTCGGTACGACTCCTGCGCAGCAGGATCGAATTCGAGGCAACCTCCACCTTGTCGGATTTGACGAGCTTCTTTGACGGATCGAAGAAGAAACGGCCTTTCATCTTGAGTCGTGGGTCTTCCGCTGGCAGATTGCGCAGCGCTCGCTCGCAATGCCGGATGATCTCGGGTTTAAATCCTATTAACGGCGACAGATTAAAATATTATACATTATATTCATGTTGACTTCGTGCGATTTCCCCGAGTGAATGGGGAAACGAACTCACTTGTGGCAAAGGTGTTTACACACACACATACACACATATATATATATTTTTTTGTTTGGAACAAGGTCAGTAGCTAAAAAAGAAAACAGAAGGTTAGTGTACTCACCTCTGGACGATGATGACTGACTGGATGGATCTAAGAGAAAAAAAAAAAGAAATTAATCAATCATACCCTTGGTGTGGAAAAAAACTATTCTGATAACTTTTGCATACGAAACTTATTATTCGATAATAAGACGCAAAAGTATAGCTTTCCCGGTTTTGAAATTAACTAAACAAAATGAACTTGTTTCACGTGTTACTCCCGTGTCACAAATGTATTCGCACCTTTGGTAGAAACTGAAGCTTCCAGGAGGCTGGATAAGCTGGTCTTTTCAGTCTGCTAGAAATACGAAGAGAAAATGACACATGTAAAGTAAATCTAGCTGAAATCACCACTCGGATAATATACAATTTACATATGTTTCGCAGTAGTCTGCGACATTATTGCACGCTCGAGCGCCCGACATGATTACTCGGACGCTCGGAGCTATAAAAAACAAGTAACACGTACACAATAAACAATTTTCTCTGATCATCATCAAAAGATCATGTATACAAAAAAATTTACTTTGAAATCCGATATAATGGGCGGCTCGGGTGTACGCATACGCTCCTCGCGCTTGCTAGCCGAGCTCCTGTGCCTATCGGCGCTCGGCGACCTGGATGGCCTGTATGAAGCGTTGGGCGAGTACTTGGGACCTGGCACCATCTTGGGTAGCGTCAGTTGTGGTGGCTGCAGCGCTGATCCCACGGGGGCGAACTGCATCTGTCCTGGTGCTGGTACTGGTTGAGGTGACGGTGGGCCCAGCTGCTGTGTCATGGGCATTATTGTGGGTGGCTGTAGGTGATTCGGTTGACCGTACATCATGGGGCCCGACGAGTAGTCAGGGCCCCGGTTTAGAGGATCGAAATTTAGACCCGGAGGTGGGCAACCATCGTAGTTCATGAACTGTGGAGGCGGTGGACCACCGGCATTAGGTGGCATGCCCATGTGCATGGACGGTGGACCCATAGGATCCATGGGTCCGCCAGGTGGCATCATGCCCGGCATTATTCCCTGAGGCGTGGGTAGAAGTCCTGCTGGTGGGCCCATCATTCCGGGCTGTGGAGGTACTGGATGTATACCAGGGGGAGGTCCGAAGTTCGGTTGTATACCGGCTGGTGGCCCGATGACTGGTGGTCCCAGTGGTTCATTTTGCAACTGTCGCACTATCTCGTTGAGGAAAGGCGAACGACGTCGGGTACGGTTCGGGCTCCGGGATACGGAGCGACGACGACGGCTCTCGTAGGGCGATCTGCTGGACCGACGACGACGTTCGTGACTGCGACTGCGGGTACGGTGTCGATCCAGGCTGCGGCTGCGTCGGTCTCGGGATCGGCTGCGACGGTACTTTGTTTCCCTATGTACAAAATCAGTCTCAAAGCTTAGATAAATTGCGTACAAGAATTTTTCACACAAAGTGTGTACAACAAAATATTCATAATACACAAGACCCTTACTGCCCAAAAGACTCTGATCAAGAACAGTAAGAAAGAGCAACCGAGCTTTTGAACAATGGGCCATAAAGAAAGAAGCTTTACCGTTCACGCAGTCGCCTCCTCGACGCCTCTCTCCTTTCCATGCTGGCATCCCTGTCATAACTACCTCTACGACGTCGGTCCTCCGGACTCGGAATGAGGGGGCTCCTGCGTCTTCTTGTCCTGTCGGGGCTGTAAACGATAGGACTCCTCCTTCTGGCCTCGGGGCTCCTTCTCCTCGGCTCCGGACTCCTCCTGAAGCCGAGTCTGTTGCGCAAAGGACTGCGCAGCTTGGCTTTGTTCTCGCGACTGCGTCTTAGATGTTTACGCAGGTCATCATCATCTTCCTGCTTCTGCTGGTTCTTGTCGACCATGTTCTGGATGGCCTCGGACTCAGTGCCTGGTGGCAAAACAGTGTCCGAGTCAAGCAGTGTCTTGATGGCCTTCTCTTTCTCGGCGAGAATCTTGCTCTCAGTGTCCTTTTTAGCGCGAATCTTATCCTGCTCGATGTCCTTGCTGGACTTGTTGGGGTCTCGTCGAGCGACTTCGCGACGACGCTCGTTGCTACGCGAACGACGACGGCTCCGGTGATTGTCCCTCTCCCGGTCACGTTCCCGCTCGTGGTTCCGGTGTTGGTCTCTGTCTCGGTCTCGTTCCCTATAATTAAGCTCGACGTCTGTGAAAGTTTCTAGGGGTGATTTGGGTGGTGAGGTAATAAATAGTAGGACCAGGACTGGATTGGATTCAAAAGTGGTTCGCCGCGTTCGACAGAAAACAGTCAAGGGTGATCTTGTCTTGTGTTACTGAATCAACAAAAAAGCTGGGTCTACAGTTTTTTTGGTTTTTTATTGAGAGTACATAGATAATTGCGATTAGATATACGTACATTTATTTGCTATTTGTATTATCGTATTGAATTATCACAGATCAATAATAAAAATATATCAATAATGGTTTAATATACACTATTTGAAAACTAATTTTTCCAAATATTTTTGCATATTCAAGTAATGCAAATCACTAAGGGAGAATAATAAATAATAAAAGAGTATGTATACACAGAGAAATGATTAAACGAAAGATGTAAAAGAATTATTTTACAGTCTTAATTATTCCAGTGTTGTCAACAGTTTTTACTGTTAAAAACTTGCAAGTTCATGAAGAACAACAAATTTTAAATGGTAGATGATAAATTGATATCTTTATGAAGCAAAAATTAATCCAAATTTACATGCTTATATGTGATAAGTACAGAGCATGTATTGTTAGCTGTAAGGGATACTTCATTAATGAAGAAATTCATGACCACAGATATTTGTGCTTCATTGTTTTATAGAAATACAAATGAACCTTTTTAGAGCAAAGTTCAGTTTTTCCATTAAAAAATATTTATAAGAATATATGTCGTATGCTATCCTAAATATATCAGACTTCATTGATCCTAATATACAGTAAGAATTACAAAATATGGCAAATTGGAAAAAATATCTCTATGAATTTTGTTATATATTTTTTTGATTCGATCAAATAAATTATCTTATGATATATATAACTAATTTTTTAAAAACCAACGATAGATATACCATGTTATTAAAGTTAACGATGCGATTAAACGCAAAGCACTCATCCTTTCATTTTCTCAGCATTAGAAGAGTAACTAACAAATAACCACTCATACAAACAATGAAATTCAATCAGAGCCTCTGATACCTGGAGTTGCGCCTCTCCCTTCCTCGAGTGCGATCCCAGCTCCTTCGTCTAGGCTGATCCTCGTCGTCCCATACATCCACCACATCCAGTCCATCGATGAGATCCTCTTCATTTATGGTCGTCTGAATCACATCATGGTCTGCATGCTGATTATTATCCTGAGCATTATTGCCATTTTCCTGCTCTTTATTAGCCGACTCCTGATCGGCATTCTTCCTCTCGCTGACCGTAGTCATCCTCAACACGTGTGTATATATACTTATATATGTACGTATATACTTCTCTATTTAGCTCAAAAACTCATGAACGCGTTCGCGACAAGTATAAACAAATATCCGCTGCGCAAAAATTCACGCGGTCGGCTAATGTAAAAAGTGAAAGTATAAGCTGTATATAGGTAAGAACCGCAAGGCGTGCTCTCGGTCGAACGGAGACTAAACGCGATTTCGCATGTCCCACCCAACTTACGTATTAACGAGATTTACTGATGGTTAGAGCAAGCGCTGTCTTGAGGCTAATCCTGAGGTCGCCGACGACTGAGTCGCGGAAAGCTCGTCCTATTTGTTCCTTCTTTGTCTAGAACTTGTACGACGAAACGTGCTGCAATCGCAGCTTCATTCCGCCATATTAATGTCGGTCGAGTTGCGGCGGCTTGGGGGAGGTACCAACACTTGTACAGTGCAGTAGTGCGGAGCGGATGAGTAGTGGTTGCCAGGTCTGTGTGTATTCATAGTGGTCAGTACTTTGACCAGATGCGACGGTCACATGTACCTCGCGTTCGAATTGAATTTTTGCGAATTTTGTTCGACTTTCGAGAAAACTTTTTTTACGAAAAAGTATTTTGTCTGTTTTATCGATCTACGTGTTAAATCGTGGTTAAATGGATATTACTGCGTGCGTTATAAATAGAAATGCACTTGGTTTCTTGACGTCAGATAATAAAATGCAGTTACCGAGTTGCGAGTTCCACTTTCGACGATTTCGTTACATAAGCCTAAACATGATATCCTCTGCAAAAGTTTTTGCTGCCATTGCACCGATACAGGCTTATATAAATACTCATCACATAAGATAATACATTATACAAAGTATATCAAATATAGATTTTCAATAATTTCCATGAGTGTTTTGATTTAAAAAGATTGAATCAGGTAAAAAGCCTGTATTTTGAGTGTTATCAATAGCAATTGAATTTTACAACCACTTATTAGAAAATTATAAAATTTCTTTCTATCAAAAATGATAAAATTATTCTAATTTGTATTAAAATTTGTTTAATTAATATTCTGGTTCGCTGTCTATGACTATAGTTGAAATTTGATATAGACAAAGGATGATGAAATAATACCTAATTAAAATATGTAATTATAATTATAATAAATGTGTGTACCTATCACCTATACCATTACTTCCTGTTTAAATTGTGCCGCCACAGTGTATCCACCTTATAAAAATACACGGCGTTGGCTATACTAGCTAACTAGCTTTTTAGCTTAACTAACTTCGGATTACTCACATCGTCACATCTTTGACAAACTTCACTCTCTCTCGCTCTCTCTCTCTCTCTCTCTCTAAGTACTAAAGTACTCCGCAGTCCACACAGATCAAGTTGAGAGCACGGTATAATACGATTCCGAGAAGTGAGAGGAAAAATCCGTACACATCTCGCGATTGACAAAGACGGACCTACTTAAACTTAATACCTATAGAACTTTCCGTGACAGTATATCGCTGCGCTCATATATATTTTCTTCGTGCAGCACAACCTATATGTATTTCCACACAGTGTCGTGCACAGCTGCTCTCTCTCGACGTTTCTCGATCATCCAGTAGGTATAGCAGCAAAAGGTGATCCACCTCGTTGACGACGCACGTGCGCGCGGAATATACACACAGTGCGTATAAATAGAATAGCATGCCACGAGTGCAGGTCTGCCGAGGAGTCGTGCTCCAGGTAATGTGAAAGTAAATATCGTCGCGCAGTCATGGATTTCGGCACACTGCTGAGCGTTGCTCAGAAGAACGAGAAGAAGCAGCTGACGTCGACGAAACCCTGCTACACGACCAAGTTCTCAGCGCCCAAGAAGGAGAGCAAACAGACTCGGGAACTCTCGGACAATATAAAGAGGTTTCTTGCGAAAAAGGAAGAGGAGGAGCAGCGAAAGGCCGAAGAGGAGAGGAGGAAGAAGGACAACCTTTTGGCTCTACGGGATCACAAGGCGCAGAGTCGCATCAACAAGCATTTAAAGGTCTGCAAAGCGGCTAACAAGTCCGTCTTGGCCGATGCCGTGGATAATGAAAATACAGCTGTTACCATTGCGGGTGAGTTTTTCTGATTTTGATTTTATAGTGTGCTCTTGTGGGACTATTGCTTCTCTCGGTATCTACAATGTAAATAATACACTGTGCTGAGTTCAAAGTATGTTGCTGGGCTTGGTTCGTGATTGGCAGTGGAAGATTTTTATTTGCAAAAGCCTTTGCTTACTTATCTACCGAGCGGTAGTTGTCATTGTTGATAGTTGCTACTTTTTTTTATTTAAAGTTGCGCCAGTTGTTGAGATATCTCAATATGTGGTGTTACTTGCTGAGAGCTTCGATTAAGGTTATGTGCTATTTTTAAAGCCCTTACTTGAGATTACTTCAAGACCATCTTTGGTCGTTGAACTATTTATTTTATATTTATAAATTGTTACTGAACGCTTGATTATGAACTTCCGCATACGTGTACTGTTAAGTATTTTTGGTGATTTTGTTTTCAAGCTTCTGATAATGTACTGTGTAATAAATTGATATATGAATTTCAGGACCTGCCCAATGTGACGAAGATGATTATGGTTATGTCTCTCAAGAGGCATCTGTACTCTACAACAAATTAATGAATAAGTATAGTAATTTACCAGCAGAGAAGCCTTTGTTTAGTGACGATGGTAAGAAAACTGTAAAAGATATAGCTTCTACAAAGGACAGAGTTAGGCAAGCACTGAAACAACAAGAATTAGAGGAAAGTTTACCTCACAAAAGAAAAAGAAAACACAAGGATCAGGAGTCTGATGATAAACATAGTAGCAATGCTGATGCCAATGACAATGACAGAGAAAGAGATAGAGACAGGGAAAGAGATAGAGATAGAGACAAGGAAAGAGATAGAGAGCCAGAAAAGGAAGAAAAGCCACGGCCGAAGAAGAAACCAATGCCTCCACCCATGGATTTTACATCACTACTTAAATTAGCAGAAAAGAAGCAGTATGAACCAATAAAGATTGAGCCAAAACCCAAGCCAAAAGAAGAACCAGAGAGATTGATGACTAAGAAACAGATGAAAGAATACATAAAGGAAAAAGAATGGAGGGAAAGGAAGGAACAGCGCAGCCGGAATCAAGATAGTGTAAAGCCAGCACAAAGTTCAAATGATAGCAGTAAACCTAAGCTTCCTTCTATATCAAAGATTTCAAAGACAGATGGTATGAGGTCCATAAGTGATGTAAGCCAAGACAAGACTACTTCTAAAACACTGCCAGTTATAGCTAAGAAATCTTTAGGTGATAGACCTGTTGAAAGAAGTATCAGTGCCTCTAAGCCACCAGAACGAAGTAATGGAATACACAGACCTCCAGAGAGAAGTAATGGAATACACAAACCTCCAGAAAGAAGTAATGGAATACACAGACCTCCAGAGAGAAGTAATGGAATACACAAACCTCCAGAAAGAAGTAATGGAATACAGAAACTTTCAGAGAGAAGTAATGGTGTACAAAGACCTTCTGAAAAAAGTAGTACAGTCAATGGTAGGCCGTTAGAACGAAACAACGGCGCAAATAAACCATCAGAAAGAAGTAGCAGTTCGAGTAGACCTATGGAAAAAAGTAATGGAATCCACAGAAGCAGCTCCTCAAAAGTAGATCAAAAAGCGTCAGAAATAGATGCTATAGCGAGAGAACGGAGAAAACTAGAGGAAGAAAAGCGAAAATTCGAAGAAGAGCGACGTTTGCTCGAAGAAGAGAAGAAAAAACTGATGATGGCTAAGAGTAAGAAGGTTGAGGAGACTAAACTTTACAGCAATTCAGCTTCTCAAAAATTATCAGCGAGCGGAGCCAAAAAGCCCGTCGGGCCATCGTCGTCGCAATCTAAAAGTACTTCCGGAAAGCTAGTTTCAGCGAGCAGCACTGTTAAGTCACGACCATTTCCACCAGCCGATGTTAAACCACGACAGTTTCCACCTGCTGACGTGAAACCGCGACAATTTCCACCAGCGGATGTCAAGCCAAGGCAATTTCCCCCTTTGGATGTGAGAAGAGGAAAACCAAATTCCTCGAAATTAAAAGTCAACAAACGTAAGTTCATTTTTTACTCTTTTTTCGGATTATAAATTATTCTAGACTTTATAAACATAAGAATTAACACGTTCTTTCGTGAATTTTCAGGGCGTATATGTGATACAGATGACGAGGAATACGATTCAGAACTGGATGACTTCATTGATGATGGACCCGAAGAAACTGAAGACGTTAGCAAATACATTAGCGAAATATTTGGTTACGATAAGACCAAGTATAGACATTTGGATGACGAAGACGATGCTGCAATGGAGAGTAACTTTGCCCAACAATTAAAGGAAGAATATGTTTCTACTAAAATAGGATATATGGAAGATCTAGAAGATATCCGAAAAGAAAAGGCAGAAGAGAAGGAACGCAAAAAGAGAGCGCTTCAGGCGTTAATGAAAAAACGTAAACTATAACGGTTACTTTTATAAAGTGTACAATTAAAAGGTATCTAAAAGTGAGTATCAAATGATATACATATATTTTTTAAATTGCATAATTTTTGTCTTTGCAAAGATACTTCACAAGATACTTTTCTAATGAAATGTAATATAATAGCTCGTGTATTATATGGTGTACAGAGAGTTTTTTTAGTATTGCTAACACTCAAAAATACTAAAAAATTACGAACTTATAAACTATAAGATATCGATATATCATTATTGAAAATACTACGTTTTACATATATATATGTGTGAAGTGTACTTTCTTAAATAACTGTTGATTTATGTTCTAATTTTTCTTTATATAAATTTTGTAAGGGAATATCGCAAGAGTAAATTATAAAAAATGTGAAAAACTATTATATTTATTCAGTGATCAATGTTTAATAGACATAAAATATGAAATATTTTAGCTTTCTTATTCAACAAAATTATAAAAAAAATCAAGCGCAAATAAAAGTAAATGATAAAATTCTACATTATCGTTCTTTTTAACATTTTGTTTCATTCAAATGTTAGTAAATCCATTCAAGTATGGTTGCGCAATTAACTCATTATTTTATAACAAATATAGTCAAATTTGGTTTTCTTTTGCCA
>UCQR01001975.1:0-18361 GCA_900474235.1 Cecidostiba semifascia
AACGCTCTCCCAACTGAGCTATTTCGGCTTGTGTGGCAGTAGAGTGTACGTACATTCAAGACAAAAGAATATCTTGAAGGTATTTTTGTATAATATATCGTCTTTATTTATTACTATAAAAAATTTCGAAAATAACAGGATAGTATATGGTTTATTCCCAATATGGTTATTCATGCATTCCTGGTTACTTTGCACAATTAAGATGTGACGTACTTTTTTTCTGATGTGTTCACAATTAAACGTATTTCGAGTCCGACACTTTTAATTTATTATAGCAAAATTTATAAAAAAAAAAAATAAGTTAAAAATAACGAGAATAACCATATATTTTGCTGCGCCAGAGAGATTCACAAATTTCACTTTTGGTAATTATGTTTCGCGAGCCATTTTTTATTTACAAAGATAATTTTTAATCTTCATAATAGGTACCACGGTACGAGTACAGACTAAGTATTTTAGTATTATTTTATTATGCTCGAATTAAAATTCACAAATAAAGTCATAATATGTCGACATAAAGAGTCGATAAAGTAGAACATTGATGGTACAAAAATATACACATAAAAAATTCTAATTTACAAACATCAAGTAATATACATGTAGCTTATATATTTCCGAGCTATAAACGCTGTTTTTCTTAATACTAATATTGATATATCTATATGTATTTTTCAAAATAAAGATTTGTAATAAAAAAGTTATCTGGTATAATATATATAGTTCGTGATGCTCCGTCGGTCAAGTAACATTCATACTTATCATGAAGTTTAACGGGACGCAAACTGGTTTATATACCTATAGTCCCTATAGAATAGAACAGACAATAAAGTAGTGAGACAAGGGACAAAGTGACAATCTATATAGTAGTGTTGTACCCCCTGTTTTATAACAAGTTATAGCTATATACCAAATACGAAATTCCCGGTGTGCCTATTATTTTTGGTTACTTTCATATTCGGCTATCTAATTCATTTTATTGCCCAAAAATTCCCGAATGTCGAGTACCTGATCGAAAAATGGCAAATTTAAGACAGACACCGTTAACTTGTAGCGGTCACACGCGACCTGTTGTGCATCTTCATTTTTCAGACGTTACAGATTCTGGCTATTACTTGATTTCAGCTTGCAAAGGTAATGTTTCATTATTTATTTATATAGCGAATTTACTTACTACACGATACTCGCATGATTTCATGCATTAGCTTTCGAGGTTAGGATATATGCAATAACTCTGCAAATATTTTACATATACAATCGTTTAATATTACATTGTACAGTTACATTATCTATAATATTTTTTAAAAATATTTAAAGAATATTTAATTATTTGTTTTATTCTTATAAATCTTTTGAGTAAATGGTTTAAATTAGCTTCAAGTATATAGACATTGGAAAATTAAGTTGATAAATTGCTTTCCTAGATGGAAAACCAATGTTACGACAAGGCGACACTGGTGATTGGATTGGTACTTTTGAAGGGCATAAAGGAGCCGTCTGGGGTGTTGCGTTAAATTCAGAAGCCACTAAAGCAGCAACGGGAGCTGCTGATTTTAATGCCAAAGTTTGGGATGCAGTTAAAGGAGAAGAAATACATTCCTTTCAGCACAAACATATTGTTAAATGTGTAGAGTTTAGTAAAGAATCCGGATACCTTGTGACTGGATCTAATGAGAAACTTGTTCGAATTTTTGACTTGAACAAACCGGAAGCCGAGCCACAGGTTTGTTCTTGTAAAAGAAATAATACTTTAAATGTCTCTACATTTGTATAAAATTTGTTAGAATAGCTTTTAATACAATGTGTGTTCAGTTAAGTTATTCCTTTTCAACAGTCATCATCATTTGTCAGATATAAATAATTACAAAAATTATTCATAATTCTTTTGATAGGTCTTTTCTGGCCATACCAGTGGTATCAGACATGCAACTTTCTTTGACAATGACACACTACTGATAACTTGTGCAGATGATAAAACTTTAAGAGTTTGGGACAGAAGTAGTGGTCTAGAAGTTAAAAAACTTGAATTTCCAGCTATCCCACGGTCCATGGAATTGTCAAAAGATGGAAATATTATCACAACAACACACTCTAATATTGTTACCTTCTGGGATAGTAGAGAGTAAGTTTTTATTTTCAGTATATAGTTACAAGAGTGGTCAAATAGGCTTGACTAATTTAAGATTATACGCAAGGGTGCAAAGTTATACAGTATGTGCTAATTTTTTTTTACAGATTGACCAAGCTGCGAGAGTTTGTTGTACCAACACAGGTCAATAGCGCCAGTTTACACCCAGACAACAGTATATTTGTTTGTGGAGGAGAGGACTTAAAAATGTACAAGTTTGACTATACTACAGGTGTAGAAATAGGTGATTTGATGTTTGGATACATTTTAAAACATTTAATTGGATTGTTACTTTGAATGAGAATCACTTTTAGCGAATGCTAAATCATCCATAATGTTTCAGAATCTTTTAAAGGACATTTTGGTCCCATACATTGCGTACGTTTTTCTCCGGATGGTGAACTGTATGCTAGTGGCTCGGAAGATGGAACCTTGAGACTGTGGCAGACTACTGTCGGCAAAACTTATGGACTGTGGCGTTGTGTTGAGCAGCCTTCAGCAACACAAGAAAATACTACCATAATTAACAACAAGCAAGAAGTGACCGCCAACTGAGACTTGAATGGATACATGGACCGAATTCTTTGTTAGATAATTTCTTAAATTTGAACACCTACGAAGATCCAAGAGTCCTCAAAAGAAATTTCCGAATGAATAATCGTTGAGGATAGACTGAGATATTTATAAAAGAAGATAAGTTTTTTATTTCATGAATTCATAGTATTTTCACCTTCAATCGAGTGTTTAAGACGAAATTCTATGTAAATAAACGTTTATCTTTGAATTAAAAACAGTGGAATGCTTGTTATTTTCACTTTCGACTTGATTATTTTGTACAATGATAAACAGACAATGAAAAATAAACATTAACATTTATTAACGTTATACATACCATATAATTGAGTCATAAAAAAAAAGAACATGTATAAATCTTGTGAATTAAAAATTAATAAAAGAGTTTACAAGAATACAAGAGTATGTATGAAAATCTAGTTTGTAAAAAATAGTGTTTTCGCATAAATATAATAACAGAGAAAAAAAAGTACAAACATGTGTGATTTACGTACAACGTGTATAGATTGACAATTTACATGTTTCTGGCATCATTGCAACAAAAAATGAATTCTCTTATCCAAAACGCGATTCTTATTCTAATCTTTAAATAGTAGTAGTAGTAGTAATAATAATAGTATTGTATAAAATTTGATTTTTCCAGTTATTCGTGTATTTTTTAGCGATTTATATCATAACCACGCTTAGATTTGTAAAGTTCTCATTTGATATTACTTAATGATTAATTCATTAATTATATACTTACATAATTACAAGGAATCACAAAAGAGCTTGAAAATTCGACTTTCAGTCGCCTTTTGCGTTCATATATAAAAAAAAATTACACGATAATATTCGCTGTAAATGCACTAAAATCTTAAAAATCTGAAACTTACATTCTATATTTACATATTAACTGCAATATTGATTCATCCTTGCGCTTTCGCGCGCTCTTGTGAACATTTTCGAATAATTATTTTAAATGGCTAACTTGCCTCTTGAGCGACATCAGTTGGATTGGATTGGATTGGGGTGAAACACGTGCGTGCGCATAATATACAAACAAATTGAAAAGCTACGCAATGACACTTGGAAAAAGAGCAGGTAACGCGCCAGTATACAGGAATGCCCCTCACGTATAGTCTTTGCAGGGGAGATTTCTATTGACGCGATTGACGAGCTGCGTTACTTATTCATTGTTTTCATCATTTTGACGCAGATTGCGTGGAGCTTATCAACCAATGAACTGCGAGAGGTCTGGCAACTTGAATCCGTTGAACGACGAGGAGAAGGAATTCCGAATGTTACTTCTTTGCTGAGAGAATCCGGGGAAGCTGTTGGACGACTTGAATTGCAGATTCGCGGAAGAGGAGCCTTCCGTGGCCGCGAGCACGAATCCACACTGGGCAGTGCAGACGTCGTCCCGGAGAATCGCCTCCCTCGAGGCCTCTCGGAGTAGTTGGTTGCAGTCTGTTACTCTCAGTGAGGCGCAATGTGTCTGCAACAAGTATTAGACATCGGCGAGATAAGTATATAATGTACAGCTGGTGATTGTGCAGGAAAATTAAGGGATACTCACCCCCTCGGCTGTACAGACGCAGCTGGTGCAAGGCGTTGGGAAGCCAGACTCGCCGACGGCGACGTTCCGGCCGCCGATCTGGCAACCGTGTCTGGTTTCCCGCCAGGCCTCGAAGTTCATGTGGGGCATCGAACCGCAAGGCACTCTGGGGTTCAGGAAGTTGGAGGGTAGATCGAAGGCCGCGCGCTGCATGTCTGTGTGGTGATCCATGTTCTCGCACATGATCTTGGCCAGGGTCGTCTTGCGCACCTCGGCGAGCTGGTGCTCCGTGAAGCGGATGTTCGGGTCGTCGGTCTCGTACCAGAATCGGTCGCACTTGCGCGCCTGCCTGAACTGGATGGCAATGATGCAGGCGAACGTCGGACCGACCAGCCCACCCTGAAGTGGCCGCTCGCTCATACCACCTGAGTTGAAAACAAATTGTCATGTCAGTTATAGGTTGATAATTGTATTTATTTATTTGATGCAACGACATTATCTTCACACTCACCGGGGAAGAGATCGATGTCATCGACGGTGTTGTAAACTCTCCTGAGCCTGGCGATGACCTCGGGTGCCATCTCTCTCGAGAGGTCCTCAAAGGTCGCGGCCCGCTTGAGGTTGCAGAGAGCCCTGTAGTTGTTGTAGCCAGGCAGACCGTGATCACGTGATCTCTGTATGTTGAGTGCGATGAGGTCGACTCCCGAGTGGGGTATACCCTTCTGCTCGAACAAATGGTTCGTCACCTCGCCGGTGATGAACTGGTCGAGCGTCTCCATGGGTGTGGAGACGAGGCCGCGAACCATCTCGTCGATCATCTCTGGCTGGTACAGCATATCGGGGTTGAAGAAGCCATCGCGTAGCAGAATCGGCGGGTCGACGTTCTGGTAGTTGCGATCCATGCGCGGCAGGTGGGGTCGCAGCAGCGAGTGCCCGATCCGGTAGGCCGCCGTCGCGAACTCGTTGAGTACGCTCGGGTTACAGGTGGGCGAGTACTCCTTGTAGTAGCCCTGAGGCAGCAGCTTCAGCCCGTAGAGGCTGACGGCGTTCCAGCCGAGGATACGCGGCAGGAACTCGTTGTACGTCACGTGCTGCAGCATGCCGCTGATCACCCGGCGAGTCTCCTACATTAAAAATCAGAATTATACGAGAACGAATATTTTAATGATTAATTGTATACCTATGTGTATATATATATATAATTTACCTGGAAGAGCTTCTCGGCGTCCCAGTGAGGGTTGACCGCTCTGAGACCCTCCATCACGCGGTTGTGCTCCCTGACCCACATGGTGTGGATGACCGTGAGACCAGGTTGCTCGGAAGCTCGACCGTCACCGCCAATGAAGCAGTAGCCTGAGGGTGCCTTGCACTCGGGGTGGGTGCGCGACTGGGGTAGCAGGTCCTTGCCCCGGCTGGGGTGGCTCGTGATGTTCATCCGGCCGTTGAAGCTTCTGAGCACGTTGGCGATGCAGACGTTCTCGCCGTAGACGGCAGAGGCATCGAGGAAGCCGGTGTTCTGGTTGATCTGCTCGCGTGGTCCGAGCTGTTGCTGACCTGGCAGCGACCTCATCGAGGGGATGCAGAGCCGAGCCCCGGTGCTGATGTTCACCTGGGGATAGTAGTGGTCGTTGGCGGGTACGGGAAATGGATTGCACTCAGGGTGAACCGTGTGCGCCGAGTCGCAGGACCTGCAGCTGGGGATCGACTCGGCGAATCCCTTGTGGATCGGCGTCATGGTGAGGTCGTGGTCGAGGAACTGGGCGAACTGCATGACCATGAGGGTGTAGCGGTTGTGCAGGTTCGAGATGTCCGGGTGGATGACGGTCGAGATGGTCCTGGGGTTAGGCAGGGGCAGTCCCGTCACAAGGGACGTCATCCTCGGCTTGGAGACACCATCCTCGTAGACGGGAGGCAGGAGTCGGGCGAAGGTCGTCAGAGACTTGGCGAGGTTGGGGTTGCGCAGGTTGTTGCAGTGGCCAGAGAAGGTTCGGTAGGGCGAGGTCGGGTCGCACGGACTGTCATCGACGGGGCAGTCGATCTCCTCGTGGTTGGTCGGCGTTTTATGATGGTGCTGCTGCGGGATCAAGCCAGAGACATCGACGTTCTGCAGGATGTCGTTGAACTCGTTGTTGGGGAAGCCGAGGACGTTGTCGCCAGCGGCGTCAAAGCCGGCCTGCCTCCTGCGCCTGCGCCGCCTACGGCTGAGCCCCTCGAGCCCGTTAACGAGCTCGTTGGTGGCGAGCTCGTAGAGGATCGACGAGTTGGCGAGGAGCAGCGCGTCCCTGTTGGCCTTGGAGAAGCTGGCGGCCGTGCCTTGGGGCGACTTGGGATCGGCGACGCGCTGCTCCAGCCAAGAGTTGTACTCGAGCTGCTTGCGCTCGAGCAACTCCTGTTCGGCCTTCCTGATCGCGGCGACGAGCATGTCCTGGTTGATCTCGGCTACGATCGACATGTCCGAGTCGCTGCTCGGCGTGCCCGACGATGCTGCAGTCATCAGCGTCATGTGGTTGTCGACGACGGGCTGCATCCGCGGTTGTGACCCCATCATCGGTTCTTGCTCCTCTTTCCACGCCGACAAGTCAAGCCGTCCGTGTTGTTCGCAGCCGATTTTGGCGTTGAGGTAGGGGTCCTGTTGGATGAACGAGTTGGGTTGGATCCTGTTGATTCCGCTGCTGCCGCCGCAGAGGATGCCGGCCAGCGAGACCTTGCGTATCTCGCTGATCTGCTCGGGTTTGAGGCTCGACGGGGGTATGTCATTCTCGTACCAGAACCTGTCGGAGTTGCGCAGTTTGATCAGCTGCTGGCGCATCAGGCAGACGAACGTGGGTCCGACGGCCGCGCCCTCGCTCGGCGTCTCGAGCGTCCCGCCGATGAGCAGGTCGACGTCCTCCAGCCGGTCGCGGTAGATATTCTGCAGCAGTAGCACGTCCTCGGGCTTCATGAGATGGCTGGCCTGCAAGCTGCTGAAGTTGCGCAGCTGCATCTGGCCGCCGGAGCAGTAGTGCACGTAGTCGAGGTAGCCGGGCATGCCGTGGTCCCTAGCGGCGTGCACGAGCAGGGCGCTCGGCTCCCAGCCATGAGGCGCGGACTCGTCAGCTGGGGCCACATCGAGACTGACGCGGTTGGCCGCTAGAGCGAGCTGCTCCTCGAGGGCCGCGCTCTCTGCGCGCTTGAGTGACGTTAGAGCCTGCAGAGCGGCGAGGGCCACAGCGTCGAAGGCTCCACCACGATTGGTCGACGAGTAGCCGGCGTAGAAGCCGTTGCTCATCGGGCTCAGCTCCTTATCAGCGTAGACTGCCTCGCCAAGCACGCTCGGCGCGAACTCGTTCATCGTCACGTGTTGGAGCTGCGCAATAAATGTAAGTATAGGTTATATTATGTATTGTCGTGGGTCAAAGGGTCAAGGTATATTCACCTGAGCGACGACGGCGCGGCGAGCCTCGAGGTAGAGCCTCGTGTCATCCCAGTGCTCGTTGAGTTCGGCGAGTTCCTCGGCGATGCGGTTGTGCTCAGCGAGTATGGCCCGATACAGAAGACCCAGGCTGTGGTTGGCGCGTGCGCAGAGCTCGCACTGGCCGATCTCGACGCGACCGCGCTGATAGCTTCTGAGCTTGTGCAGCCGGTCGTCGTTGTTGCCGTAGATGTCGGAGCCGTCGAGGTAGCCGGAGGCGCCGTTCATCTGCTCTCGTGCCTCAAAGTGACAGCTGTGCGCGCTGAGGGTCGGCACGGCGCGCCAGTAGTCGAGGCAGCGGCCCTGCTCGTCGCGAGCGGCCATGCACTCGGGGTGTGTTCCTGCGCGCGAACTGCTGCAGCAGTCCTCGCCTCGCCGACGGCTGGGCCATACGGGCTCAGAGATATCCCGTAGCACCAGCTCGGACCAAACGCCGGCCAAGCTGGTCAGGCCCTCGTGCAGTGGCGACGGTGTGGAGCCTGACGCGCTTCTGCGCACCGCTGAGCTCGCCTCCGAAGCTGAGGGCAACGCATGCTGCCTGCTCGTTGATGGGAGTCGAGGGCTGCTAATTCCTAAAAATTTTCAACGAGTAATATTTTATTATTTTCATATATTTAGTAGCAGCCAATTGTAATATTATTTAGTTTACGATTTTTCTTTATGGAGAAACTAATGAATAATGGAAACTCTTCGTCATTTTATAGCATGTGTTAGCAAAGAGTTATAATTGAACGAGAAGCTTGTTATAGTTTATAGCTTTTGTTATATGCAAACTAGTTTATTCTCATCGGGATCTTTGAAAATTAATACATGCATGTACTCTCATTTTTATAGGTTTTTCATAAATCTTATATGATGAATAGTTTTTTTTTTATTAATCGCTGCACGTTTAGCGCAAAGCAATTTTTTAGAAAATTCCAACACGAAAGTATTTTAGAAAGTTCATTAGCTCTATATTTCGATTGGGTTATTTCCGCGTTCACTTATTATACGCGCGTAAAATATAATAACTCGATGCATTATATAGTTAAAATTTAATGAATTTACCGTACAATTACGAATAATGCATTGGTCATCGGCCATTGGTCATTGATAATTACACAAAGGAATCAATACTCGTAATTGCCACCCATCAGCGTTGCGCTAAATCGTCGGTGCTGCACACTGTGTATTTATAACCAATAATTACGCTCGTAAAACGTGAATAGTTTATGGAAAGACATGTTGTCAACAGGTTGATGAGGCTTGTATTATTTACACTAATACGTTTTTAAAAAAAATTGTATAATATATATTTTTTGAATGCTTGTGATGTATATTTATAAGAATAATAAATCTGTTTGGCTCTGCATTAACATAAAGTGCTAATGACGAAATAACGCGGGAGTTTTAAAAGCGGTCCAGGAAATCTTCGGTATGCGTACATGCTGCCGATCGAAAGTTCCAAATGAATCACATTTTATATTGGCTGTGCCAGAATCGACTACTTTTTCCTCAAAACTGTCTATTGCTATTATTCTAAAATATAATCTGGTATATTGTTTAAAAAAACCTATCGTTCGGATACAACAGGTATACTCAAAAAAACAAGTCTTTACTTTTTTTTTTCAATTATTAAAATCACATTAACAGTAGCTATATCGCTAAAAGAAGATTCGCTTTTTTCATAATTACAATACGAAACCCATCATTTGAGAAGCCGAATAAAAAGCAAAGAGGGGGAAGAAGGAAAAGGAATCAGTGTTTTGATCGGCAAAAAAAGTAAAGGCACGAGGCAAAAGACAGTCGCGTCGTTTCGAGGTCGCGCGCGCCGTCGCTCATTCGAAAAGGAAAAGGTCATTCGACTAATAGGTATATAAGGAGAAGGAGGAGAGAAAAGAAGAAGAACCAGGCACCGCGCGCGCGTCGTCAAGTCGAGTCGAGTCAACTGGTCACTTGTCACTTTCTTCGCGCGTACGCGCGGCAGCTATACTCGTCTCTCTTTCGAGTGGCTTTCTTATTTTTCAGATCTCGATTTATTCTCCTTCATGATTTCACTTTCCGTTGGCATCTGCGTTTTCGCTCGTGTTATTTTTTTTAAAGAGACACGCTCGCTTCTTTTTAGGACGCAAGTAGAATCAAGTGGGATTGATATTTGACTCATCATCTTGTGACTTGTGTATAGATTTTTTTTTCTAATTTTTCACTTTTTATGGTTAAATAGAGTACAGACTGCAGTCGTGTAATAAAGGCTAGCAGCGAGTAGAAATTATGAGATTCTAAATATTATTATATCAGTAGATATCGAAACTTTTAAGAAGCAGGAATCACTAAAATGTTTACTTATAAAAAAATATATAGTAATTACATTAGTATCATGATTTTTCTCACAGAGATTAAAAGCCTCATTATATTAGTCAAAGACGACTGCAGTATAAAGGTGTATTTTTTAAAATTTGAATTTTTGTAAAAATTAGTATTTTTCGTTTTTGCGCATATTTGTTATTTAAATCACGTAATATACACTGCAGAAGATTATGTCGTTGTGTAACTTGGTCCTCAATAAGGAGTGTTAGGCATGACTCTCTCTCTCTCTCTCTCTCTCGAGTACTCGCGGGATGTTCTGTAACCGCGCGCGTGCGCGCGGATGCAAGAGACATATTATTATGCAATTTCTCGAACTTTCTTAACAGGATTGATTGTCCTGCGCATAAATTTTGTGAGAATGAAAAATCTTTAATGTCCATTTCAATGGATTATTTTATATAATGATTCATATATGAATAGAACAAATTATAATGATTGCAGCTATATAACTATATGGTTATAACAGCTATACAGTATATAACGTAAAAGTATACGATGCGCGAAAGTCTGCTACAATTTTCCTTTCGCCTTATATATATACGAGCGAGTGTAAAGAAATTATAAAAAATGCACTTGCACTTGATTCCCATTGTATAGAGTGAATCTTTGTTCGAAAAATCAAAAAAATAATTAGCTTTATAATACAATACAATATCGTTTAAAGGAAAAGTTGAGAAAACGATGCAAAAGTCGATGAGAGATCGCGTATAATATAACTTGGAGCCAAGACTGCACGCACGTATATACTCTCGCAGACTTGTGTGACGCGGACATCGGCAAAGTTGCGCCATCGAGGCTTGCGAGTATAGCGCACCTCCGCGGAGCATGCTAATCCGTCTTTTCTAATCGCGTGCTCCGCAGTAGCAGCAGCAACAGCCAGCGCGTTCCGATTTTCACTTTCCATTCGCGAGCGCGTGACCCGCCGCCGTTGCTTATAGTCTCTCTCTCTCTCTCTCTCTCTCTCTTTCTCTTTCTATATAGGTATACAGAGGAATAAGAACGTATCAAGTATAATATCGCCGCTGCCGATTTTATGCACTGTGTATTGCTCTGTAGCTTCAGGTCTGCAGAGATTCCTCATATTTTTCATTGACATATCCGTGCAGCGATTCGATTGTTGTATAAAAGTATAAAAAAAGCGTACAATAACTCACCGTCGGTGTAAGCAGGTGGCAGTAGTCTAAGGTAGGGCGATCCTCTGGCGCCCCAAGCCGGGTGTCTCACATTGTTGCATGCCCCGGAAGGCGTCCTGTACTTGCTCGGCGGGCAAGGCCGGTCCTGCCTGACGCGGCACGGCTCTTGATCAGCACGTTGGTGTCTGCAAAAGGGAGAGAGAGAGAGGAAAAAAAAAAGAGAAAACGTTGGTAAGTATACAAGATCGCAAAATATATATGGCTATATATGTATAGGCGCTTATTTCTGCAAACCCCTATTTCTGCGCGGGTTATACTGATCCTGCAGGAGAGCAGGAAATCGACGAGTTACCTATATTACACCTTTTTTTTCTGTTTTTTTTTGTCTCTTTCTACTCTTTCACCGCTTATTCTCGTCCCCCATAGCCGTCCCGTTTTCTTTTCTCCCGATTGCTCTGCTTCTTTTTTCTCTAATAAACGTATTTCTTTATTCTTTTTTTTGCGCGTATATCGAAAGCTATATAATACTTGTTTGTATAACATTTCCTTTTCGGCAGTTTATTATATCTTTCAACTATATTGTTATGACTGCGCTGGCGCAGGTATTATTTAATTGTACCCCGTTCTTGTTTATATAATTATTAAATGAGCATTGTATCAATACAATTATATAAACAGCCTACTGCTGACTACTTCTGTAATATATAATCGTTTTGATAATTATTATGCGTCGATCGAGAGAGAAAGAATAAATATCGGAAGTAATTTACATCTTAATCACAAGAGTTATTGGTAATGATGAGACAGACATGTTAAACCGATTTGACCGAATAATTTATACACGAAAGTATTCCTGCCAATAATTAATTGGTCATTTATATTTCTATGCTAATCGAATAGAAAATTCATTATAAATGACGATGATGACGACGAAAATGTTTAATTGATATAATGGTGTATCAAGAATTTCAAATTTATTAAAAAAAAAATACGTTTTTCTTTTAGAAAGTTTATTTCCAGCTCCGTTACATGCAAATCAGCTTGGCATCGTTCTACATTATACGCATGTAATACGGATTGAGTAACGCGCTTTGAAAATCAAAATAAAGCCGATGGAAATTATTTTCTGCTTTTTCGCATTCTCTTCCCCGTATTCGTCGCAGTCTTTTTTATAATACTTATATCGCACGTATATTGGCGTCGCGCTCTTCCGCGTTATTTTTAATAACGACTCCTCCTTTCCTCCTTCGATGCCAAGAGTTGCGGCGCGCTTACTTTCTAGTTTCTCCATACTAACTCTTGGCCGTCGAATACTTCTTTCACATATTTTGTGCAGTACAAAAATATGGAAAATAGTATTTATTTTTCTTTTTTCAATATGATAAATGACAATATTTATATCAGGTTAATAAAAAAGATAAAAGTTTCATATAGAAATTTTTCCCCCGAATTTGCGCTTATACTACTCGGGACCACAATGCGCGCCTTTTTTTTTTGAAGCTATTCACTACTATAATATATGCACATGTCATCATTAATTATTTTCTTTTCTCCTTCAAATTTTGCTGAAAATATTAATGTCTTTTGAAACTATATATTGTATTCGTCGCGCCATGTCAAATAGCTAACTATATTTGTCATTTGAGCAGTGCAAGCACCCGTTTGACTTTTACTTTCATGGTCGCTGACGGCGTGGTCGCGGTCATACTCTTATTCCCGTGATCTCCGGTTGCTCTGCTGCTTGCGGCTATAATTAAGTGTATTATCTATACAGGCGTCTACGACAGTAACATAAATATTACAGCCGCAAAACAGATTCCTCTGCGGCAGCCGCCGCCGCTACTTCCGTTTCTTTTGGGCATTATAACGCGGTTTGATCCTATTTTCTTCTTCAGATGCGTCAGGTACTATCTCGGACCGAGTTTACTGTATAATTGGCTACAATTAAAGAAATTTGAAAAAATAAAAAATTCACGTATATGTTCCCTATTGTTGTGTGTTATTTTGCAAAAATGATCCAAACAAGCCAATACGACTTGTAATAAGCATGTCAATGCGCTTAGTTCTAGAACAATCAACTCTTGTTCCTAAAAACCATCAGTAGAGGTTCATTTTGTAGACGGTCATTACAATGGAAACTGAAGTCATTAGGTACTTATATGTGAAAGTTGTTTTTTGGTGTTGTTATATTAACAACTCTCGGGATGCAAAGGAAGTAAACAGTAAAAGTTACTTTACTTTCTAACTTGTTAAGTATACATTACATGCATAATTTGACATTCTTTGTTTTTTCTTCGTGTAACAATATATATTTTGAAACTCGAAGATCGAAACAAACTTGATGTTAAGTGAAAAAAAAAAAAAACATAAATATGCAGTTGCATTTTTACGATTCCGGTTTCTCGCGACGTACAAGCTAAAGTTCTCAACTATCCACAAGTAGTTGAACTTGACGAATTTGATCTGCCTATAATAATACCCCATTGACAGACGTCGGATGTATTCACTTTTGCTAATTTTATAGTTGAGGCATTAAAGCAATAACAAATAATACAGAAAGCATCATAGTAGCTTAATAAATAATAAACCTAGAAAATTTTCGTTTTGTAACCTTTAATAACCCCTTTTTATTACACGTCGGAGTCTAGTGCACTCGATTATATTCGATCTACAGAATTATACTGTCTTTTTGAAAAAATATTTCAATTGACAACACACGTACCCTACATATATCGTGGATTAGATGAAACTTTTACGATAATTGTCGACGTATATATGACTGCAGGTGTGTACAGCAGCACATATTGAAACTTGATAAATCACATCGTGTTACACTTACCGGTGACTCGTTTGAAAGGTAAATCGTTCGGCTTCGATCGCAGCGCGCGCTCGAGCCTGCAGGTCATAGTCTACTCCATATACGTAATCTAAAAGCAAGAATTTCAAATAAATCATCACACATACGCATATAAATTATTATTATTGTAAAGAAGACAATTTTTTTTCTATTTTGTAATATCTTTAAAATGTGACTTACCGGAAATGTCGAATTGTCGATTAGCCGGGGAAAGTGCGGACGCCGAATAAACCAGAGACAGCAAGGCCAAGCTGGTTCTGTAACAGAATTGCATGATGGTATAAATTTATATTGATTTTTGTATTTAAATAAATTATGCGACGAGCGCTAATATAATTTGCGGCAGCGAATCAAAAGTCAAAATTTGAATGAAAAATGAAAGAATATATATAGATGAAAAATATATTTAAAAAAAAAAGACAGACATGAATATAGGGGCGCGAATTCGGCCTCGGGCTGATGCCTCGATTATAATTATCCTCGAAAGTATATATGTAGATTATAAAGTATCTAGACAAGCTAAAAGAAACGCGCGCATCAAGCTCACTATACTCAAGTCCAGGGTCCTCGGCCGCCCGAGGCTATAACCGCGTATATGTGCGCGCGCGCGCGTTATTCGCCACAGCAATTTCTTCCGCCTTCCTACTCTCGGCGCCGGCGGCTCTTTTTTTTTTTGTCGCAGCTTCAGAGCCGTTTCTCTTTTTTAGGTATATAGCTCGGCCAGTCCTGTTTTTCAGCGTTACTCTCGTTCGCTATATTTATACACACGCGTATGTATACAGCTCTATATGCACTACCACTGTTTACCTTGTAGTATTTGTATAATACTGCATATTATAGCTATACATAATAGATTTCGCGCGATCGCGTATTTCCGGCCCTATATCTATTATATATGTGTATACTACGTATATACGCCTGCAGCAGGTAAAATATAACGTATCACCTGTATATATAATATATATATAGGTATTATATACTCGAAAGTTGAGCGAGCGCGCTCGAGGCGATTATGACCGCTTTCGCCGAATAATTCGCCGGTCGCCGCCGTGTGAAATCGATTCCCAGCTGACCGAACGCGCGCGATATATCCACCAATTTTTGAATTTCGATCGCGCCAAGTTTTATTAAATGCAGCTCTAGTGATCAACTTTCTCTATATAGAACAAAAGTTGCAAGCTATGATGCACACTCAACGCGCAAGTATATATTATAGTATTTATTATAGGTCAACTATATACTCGTATATCGTTAAAGTATGTATATACAACAACCAATTTCGTTGTGACTGGCGTACCTGTACATTACATCTATAACGCCGTTATGTCTCGAGGGCAATTAAAATAAAACGCGCGCGGTATATATATATATATATAGTAATACGGTTATGTTTTAGCCTCATTTAAAAAAAAAAAATAATAAGCGCATATATAAATTGAAAGATATGTCAGTGCAATAATGCACTGGTATTGGTAGTTGAAGGCCAGCTGCGTGTCGCAATATATATCGTGTCGCCGCGAAAAACTTTAAAAATACAAGCCGCTCATCAACACGCTGCTGAAAGAAAAAAGTAGCGTAAGTACCTTCGGAGAAGAATGTGCTTCGTCGCGATCGTGTACATCAGATATAATCGCGTGCGCGCTATACAAATGTCCTTTCATTGTATAGATATATACTCGTCGTTAGACACATATTATAATATATCTTGTAAGATTTTACTCGGGTTTTTTTTCCACACGCGCAGATTTTTCCTTTGTGTTTGATTTTTTAACGATTTTTTTACCTTTCTTGCATAAAGGGATTCGCGAGAATCGGCGTATTATATAGGCGAGGAGGAAACGATTTTCTCGCAATGATGCATCAGTCTTCTATCCTCAGACGCGTAAACATTTTTATCCGGATAAAACGACTATATACATTCAGTTTTATAATCGCGCGTGTGCGCGCGATTTTGTTGTTTAATTTAGTGTTATAAAATCGGCCAACTAGCAGATTACGAAGTCGGCCGAGTCTCTCTCGCGCGTTATAATTATCTATTTAGGGAAAGTAGATAATTTCTTACGTGCATATATACGACGCGCTTGATGCATACAGACACCGGGATTATAAATAAAAGACGTGCGATGTGTGATTTTTACTCGATTCAGTATATAACGTAACATCGTATTGCTTATTAGCTTTCTACTTTGCCGTATATAAATTTTATTGAATTAAAAAATGTCATCGTATATTAGCTCTTCGAATAAGAATAAGAATAATAATAATAATAATAATAATAATTCGAGAAAGGAAAATGAGTCGCCATATAATAATCGAGCATCAGCTGCAGACGAGGAGAAAATCGTCGCTTCGCAGTTTTCCATGCCTCATATTATTTGCTTAAGAATGTCTCTCGTGTTTTCTCAACTCGCGCGCTTATACATACATATATACTCATATACAAATATTATAACTGCTTCTGCATTGAAAAAGGCGGCTATATATTCGAAAAGTCACGAGAAAATAAGAAGCGAGGCAAAAGAGACTCGTCGTTTGTGCTCTCAGCTCTCGTCGCTACGGCGCAGCGCCGATAATTCAGTGTCAGTGGGTCAGCGGAACCCGTATATATATATATATACAACCAGAGGAGAAATCTTTCTTCTCTGCGCCCATCAGTGAATCTTCGTTTGTGCGTTCGACGCTGCACACACACATACACATGCGCCGATCCAACAACAACAACCTTCGATTTCGACTCGTGTGATATGCCGGAGACGAAATCGAATGAATGTGGAACGTATAGTAACTTTTTTTATTATTCCGCGTATATACGTGATGTGTTTATATCGGGAATTTTTTTGTCGGAGCTATTTTCGAACATGCTGTGGAATGCCGTGACATCTGAGGGTATTTTCGATTCGACGTGCGTATATGCGCGTAATGTGTTTCGCGGAAATTTCGTCGAGACATTGGAATCCAAGAAAATCCAATCGTTTAGTCATCGTTGGGTTCTTCCAAAGTATTTTTTAGAAACAAGATTGCTTATGTATACGTAAATATACACGTTCTATTATTTCTAATATCCAAGTCTTGCACCGACACACATTTCAATGATTTCTAGCTTATTCGTCAGCAGTTTATACGTTACTATATACGATACAGGTATAGGTATACACACAGGTATGTATAGGAAATGAAAATACTGACCCGAACGATTTTTCTCACGCTTCCAGAATCATCGTGTCTACGATTTAAACGAATAGAAAAAATTCCGTTAACCAGGGCGCAACAGTTATATACCTTGCGCGGTACACCATAACACTTTCGATCGTGAAAATTCGAGACGAAGGAGAAAAAAAAAATTAATAAAAAAAGAAAACGAAATTGAGAAAGAAAGAAAGAAGAGGTTTCTCGTGCGTGTGATCGAGAGAGTAGAGAGAGAGAAAGAGATACCGTGGGGACTTAAATTTCTGGAGAGGATCGACTCGCATTTTATCGCCGAAAGAGAAAGGTGGGCGTAGAAAGGTCGCCGATTTTCTCGGTGGCTCTCCCAGCGCGTGTTATTGGTATATAAGATCGGTATATAATAGTATACTATTGCAGTGTGGCCCGCTACATACCGAGTTTTGCCTGCTATACTGCTGTAGTATGAAGGTCAATGAAACCTATACTGATACGAGTTTTTGTGTATAATGCTTTCCGGGGACGTTTTATCGCTCCTTAGAATACCTGTGTATATACATGTAGAAAAATCACGGAAGGTATATAAAATAACGCTCGCGGAGAATCACTCTGTTCTTTTAGTATGTTTTAATGTATGCAGTTAACGGCTGTAATACTTATGCCTTTATATTTGCGTACAGATTTTTGTTTTCTATTATATTTACGTTGTATAGAGGCAAGTATAAAGTATTTGCGGGTGAAACCGTATAATATACAGTATAGCTAATTGTTGCTTCAATAATAGCTCCTTTGCAATTCCGGATGATCACATCAGGCGCTTATTGTAGAGAATAATGTGATGTATATTTTGTACTCGATTATTGTAGGGTAAATAACTTTTATAATTTCGAATTTCCATTTAGAAAATGATTGCGCATTATGCGGTTGCTATTTGAGAGGCATATCATTTTATGTTATTATTTCATATGCTACTGCATGAATTTCATCAGTTAATACGTTAAGTATATAGGCATTATATATCTAGTTGGCAATAACGTCTTCATGACTGCACTGATGCACAATCATTCAGTGTGTAACTACTTCCTTTTTATATATTAGAAATTTTCCCTATATAATTTGTAAAATAAAGTTGATGACGTGTACAAGACGATTCAACCTCTGCGTAATAAAGAGATCT
>UCQR01001976.1:0-15784 GCA_900474235.1 Cecidostiba semifascia
ACTCGAAACCTGCTGCACTTGTAACAAAAAATCTAATATGTTGTATATGGCATATACGAAATCATGTTGTACTATATATATTTAATTAATTCTTAAAAATAGTATATATTTCATATTTTGACAATTCAAGATGTATATACATATATCAGCTGATCAGCCCCCTTAACCTAAAAACTATCTTGCGCGCATATTTGCGAAACAATTCCTTGAAAAATTTTGCGCATCAAAGATTATCAGGAATCTATATAATTTGTCCATGATAATCAGATCAACGCGCGCGCACACACACACACACACACACACACACACGTACACGGTATCAACTAAACATACAGATTATACTTTATGCCAACCGAGGATAATAATACAAATAATATGATGTGCAAAATGCAAGGATGACTTTAAACTTTTTTTTCAGATACTTAACGATGATAAAAAGACCATGATTCCAAGCGACTTGAAAGCAACGATACAAACACTGGATTCAGAAAAAAATTCAACAAAACACAAGTGTTATTATCAACTCACAGACGTTGACTTACCTTTTATCATGCCTAATGTAACTTTAGCAGGACTGTATTTGGAGCCCATTTTGCTGGAACGTCTGTCTCTCTCTCTCTCTCTCTCTCGCAAAGCTTTGATGGCGAGAACTCGGATGGCAGTAAACTCAGCAGCAGCAGTTATACTTATAGCAGCAAGTCGATGACTTCATTGCACGCGCGGAGCTGAGCACATTGTCTGATTTGCGTGCGGCTTATAATCAGCGCAGGACGCCTTGAACTGCGCTTTCACACTTTATTTTGGTGAACATGGCTATATTAGCTGTCACGCTATCAGTATACTGGACTTTTCTGTTTGTATGATCTGTATATATGGGTCTTTATGCTGTCGGCTGTCGCTCAATCGTCGCCTGCTGTGCTCTGTTGTCCCCCTTCACTTTTAATCATAAATACATACTACATAATACCTATTGTCGATCCGAGGCCCGGCCCGGGCTTACGTATGTAGTGTAGATAAGATTAAGACTGGCGAGTGAATATTTGCCAGAAGAGCGCGCGCGCATCAGCGCATTTTGTAACTTGCTTGTAATGTAATGAATTAATAATTATCAATAAGTGGTATAGTACTTTATTTACTTGTTTAAATATCCAGTATAAAGAATTGTTGATTTTCAGATCTGATGAAATCTGAGTACCTATCTGATCAGCCATTCACATGTCGCCGACGTGATCCCTAATAGCGAGGTTTGGCATTCCTTGACGCGGTTTCCCGTTTTTTAATACACATAAGTTCAATGTAATAAGTTTTTCCCACAAACGGACATGTCTTTTGACTTTTTGTGCAATTTAAATATCCATAGATCGGATTCCTACATTACCTACTTTCAATCACTCATGTAAGGATTGGCGGATCGGTGTCGCAGTCCAATTGAGACGGCGACCGCGACCCACCGGCCAATCCAATACGGAAGAAGAAGAAGATAGACCTGATAGACTTTTCGTGCAGGTACTTTTTATTACCTACTCAGACCTATATACACATGCGCTGCGCTGCGCACGAGAGAGGGAGAGCGCCTATCCTATAGTTGTCATCTCGATTCGATGCGCCCGTGCACTTTTAATTGTACATATATATAAATAATATACATACACCTTTCTTTCTAATATCCCGATATTAGTTATACAGAGCCAAAAGAAAATGACTGACAAACTGCCGAATAATCAGGCGCAACCCATTGTCAAGATAGGACATTACACACTAGGCGCAACTCTAGGTGTTGGAACATTTGGCAAGGTGAAAAGTAAGTAGTCCAACTCCTCGTTAATTGGCTCATCTTGTACTTTTAAAAGCTATAGACTGTGTGTTTGTTGCTTTCAGTTGGTGAACATGTCTTGACAAAACACAAGGTGGCTGTAAAAATCTTGAATCGACAAAAGATTAAGAGCCTTGACGTTGTTGGGAAGATTCGCAGAGAAATTCAAAACCTCAAGCTTTTTCGGCATCCACATATTATCAAATTGTACAATTTTGTCTATCACACTATACTAACTAATCTCAAGTCTTGAATATTTAAGCTTTATTTTTCAAATCGTTTCGTTTGTCCATGTTTCTGCACCCAAGGTACCAAGTCATAAGTACTCCAACGGATATATTCATGATCATGGAATATGTCTCTGGCGGAGAACTGTTTGATTATATAGTTAAGCATGGCAAGCTTAAAGAATACGAGGCTCGAAGGTTCTTTCAACAAATTATTTCTGGTGTGGATTACTGCCATAGGCACATGATTGTCCATCGTGATTTGAAGCCAGAAAATTTACTTTTAGATCACAATCTTCATGTGAAGATTGCAGATTTTGGTATACTACTACTATCAATTATTAGTTTGCTGTAGACATTAATATGCAAAAAAAAAGAAATCTACAATTTATTATTATGTAGGCCTGTCCAACATGATGATGGATGGAGAGTTTCTGCGTACTTCATGTGGATCACCAAATTATGCTGCACCCGAAGTAATTTCTGGAAAATTGTATGCAGGTCCAGAAGTTGATATTTGGTCTTGTGGTGTAATATTATATGCCTTGCTTTGTGGAACACTGCCCTTTGACGATGAACATGTACCAACATTATTTCGAAAAATTAAATGTTAGTCACTCTACATTATTCTATTCATTTCATTCAAAAATTATTTTTATTCGAGTATTCTCCTATTTTATTGATCAAGTTTTTTTGTCTGTTTACAGCTGGAGTTTTTCCAATTCCTGAATATCTTAATAAAACTGTGGTGAATCTTTTGTGTCATATGCTCCAAGTTGATCCAATGAAAAGGGCTACCATAGAAGATATAAAGTAAAGTGTCAATTGGCATTAATATACACACCAGTGTACAAAAAGTATACTAGAATAAACGTTTGATATATGTTTTCACAGGAAACATGAATGGTTCCAAAAAGAACTTCCAACATACTTGTTCCCTTCGCCTGTAGAACAAGATTCTTCTATAATCGATGTAGATGCTGTGAATGAAGTTTGTGAGAAGTTTAATGTTAAGGAGGCTGAAGTTCATGCAGCATTACTCAATGGAGATCCACATGATCAACTAGCAATTGCTTACCATTTAATTATAGACAATAAACGAATCGCTGATGAAGCAGCTAAAGCAGAAATAAAAGATTTTTATGTAGCTTCCAGTCCACCACCAGTTGCTGCTTTTAGTCCCAGTAACGAAGCCAGTGCCAGTGGTAGTCCTTTAAGGCCACATCCTGAGAGAATCGCCCGTAAGTGTTAGTGTTTCCTCCTTTTTTCAATTCCCTTTGTGCATGATTCAAATTGTCAAGTTTGTCAAATTTTCTCTAACTACAGTAGTGCAGAATGTTTTAAAGTTGTTTTTACTAATATTTCTTCAAGCAAACTTGATTATTATTGAATTTTGCAAAACATGTGTAATAAATTATAAAAGTAATAATAAGCATACTTGATTTAGCACTTCGAGATAGACAGGGCTCTCTTAGCAGCAGTACTCCTACACAACAAATGCAAGGCAATCGAGGCACACCTGTTAAAAGGGCAAAGTGGCATTTGGGAATCAGGTCTCAATCAAAGCCAAATGACATCATGAATGAGGTCTATCGTGCTATGAAAGCACTTAATTTTGAATGGAAGATAATTAATGCATACAGTGTTAGAGTGAGACATAAAAATAAAGTGACAGATAGATACAGCAAAATGTCGTTACAGCTTTATCAAGTAGATTACAAGAGCTACCTATTAGATTTTAAATCATTATCGAGTGAAGAATCTGAGGACATTACTAAAGGTAGTGCGAACTTGTTCATCTGATGTAGATATGGGAACAAAACATTTATTTACAATATCGTTAATATAAAAATTTTCTTACAGATATCACTCTACCTCCACCACAAGCAACAGGCCATCATACCATGGAATTTTTTGAAATGTGTGCTGCGTTAATAACGCAATTAGCGCGATAGAGAAAAGAACACCACCATTTGCAACCACAAGTGGCATAACTTTTTTGTCAGATTGACAAAAAAAAAGAAAATAAAACAACGGAAGCGCTGGTATACAAGACGCCAGCTGATAATTTTGTTTTTATTTATTTATTTTTTTTTTGTTTTTGTAAATACTTGAAATGTTATCGATATAGCCTTATCATTCTCGCACTAGCATTGTAAAACATGCATGATTGTAGTTAATTTCAACAAAAGTCGCTATTGTCGCATTTTCTTCAAATACGAAATAGTTGTGAGCGTACAATTTATACAAGCAAATATTAGTGATCAATTCAATTGTGGCTTTGGAATGTATTATGGAGTATAAGTTTAGTATTATTTTAAATAAAAAGAAAATTTCGAATACAAGAAATACATTATAAATAATAAACATTTACATTTGTTTTTATTTTATTTTATTTTTATTCTGTGTGCAATGAACAAATGCTCCATTACAGTTCTTTATTATAAATTACAACACGATTACTTATCTATAACCGACAGGTATTTTTATATTCTTACAATGGCTCGTGTTCTTGGCAACATTTAATTGCTGTATAAAAAAAGAAATTTTAATATGCGTCTACGTTTAGAAAAATATACATTATTATATTAGTACCACGTTCATGTGTGCTTTTTCTTATCATCTTGCGCTTTTGCTTCTATACTGCATAATATTTATTACCAAAGGAATCATTGTTTTACGTTTGTTTGACATTTTACGCGTAGCGAGTGCGCGCGCAAGTCACGCAAATGTCTATAATACAATCTCATTCATTAACCACTAATGCGTGATAAAAGACAATAGTTGTATCAATAGATTACTGCTTATTAGTTTATATGCGCATCATTTATGTGCATATTTAATTCAATTTTTTATCTTTGATGTATTAAATAATCAATATTAAATAATCAAGTTTACATAATGGCACAGTCATACACACTAACAACGTTAAATGTAACGTCTACTTATTTTCTCCATACTTCTAGAAAATCTGCTATTTTTCTGACTCAAATAATTAAATATCATACCTTTTTCGCGGAAGCGAGCTCGATAGCAGATTTGTCAACGGGATCCTGAAGAAAAAATTATTTGATCAGTATGCTTTCCCGATCTAACTTGGGATAGCGTACTTTTAAATATACGCACTTCTGCGCGTACAAAGCCAGGAACAAGAAGTATAGTTCGTCATTTTTTGAGAGTCAGAGGAGTAGCTAATTTTTTAAAAGTTGGGAGCCAAAAGGGAAGGTAAATTCAACGTTATTAATATATCTTTATATAAAAAAAATATGGTGGCCCCTTAATTGTAACATTCTTGCACATTGTTTTACTTTGATTGTATTGTGGCGAGCGAAAGCATACAAGTTTTTCACAATTTGATCTTGTGTGTAATTTTAAATTTCATTTAATTTGTTTAATTCTAATGTACTGTGCTTACCTTATTCTATTATATAAAAAATTTGATAATAAAATTTTTTGCCATCTTGATGAATACATAGCAGCTTCTACTATAGTAGGCGTACAGGAAAAAATCATTTGCAAAATACTTGAAACATTTAATTCTTGCCTTTTCTCTGCTTGATTGCGCGGACACACCCCGTTTGCACAGTTATACCCGAAAAATAAATGCATCTTCGTTAAAAGTTAACTAAAGCTTTGTGCTTTTGTCAGCTCGAATAAAATGTTGATATCACAATTTCCTATAGCATACAGAAGACGCGCAAGTTTAACGTTTAGAACGTTACGTCAAAATCAGCTGAAATTAACTTTCACAGTCTATTATACAGAATTCGAAAATAAATTTTCTCCTTAGCCGGCAGCGCCTGTATTTACCAATATCACATATAATATGTGCGTTTTTTAAATCTGAAATTTCTTTAGGCCACGTACTATGTATGCTTAGTACCCTTAGTAAAATGTGTCGGAATTCTTTCTAATAAATCGTTGACTAGAGATTGATGCTATATTACAACGTAATGGTTGGTAAAATTGAAAACAGTAGCATCAACCAGGAAGACCTTGTGTTTCCTTGTTTAATCATCGTATGATTTTTTTTTACAAATGCTATCAACATGTATGCTTTTTTTACAAATGCTATCAACATGCATGCTTCTTTACAAATGCTATCAACATGTATGCTCATTGAAAATAAATATTGCAGGGTGCAATATATTGAATGTTATAATAAATAATACTTGTGGTGTACCTTGCAAACAGTTTTGCACAAGTTTCATGATCAAATGAAACTCTATACCGCCCAAAATAAACAGCAACAATTTAAACAATCGACTGTTTCAAGTAGATGCTTTTTTGTTGATAGCACCATGTTAACATTCCTTTTTCTCAATTTGTATTAAATTTTGAGTTTAAATCTAAAAATGTGTACAACAAATCAATCAAATCTATTGATGATGTGCACTTTCTAGAATGTGTGACCTTTTACTTTGATATTTGAGTTTGACTGGCGCAAATTAGAAACAAATCCGTACAAAAAGTGCAGAACAAAAGATCCAGAGGACTGAATTTTACATTCATATAATAGATACAAGAAATTAGTTTCCACCAATATCTACATTGTGAAATTCATTCCTCAGAAATCTAACATTCTTTTAGCTTGTCAAACGATGATGATGATATAATACAATTGCATTACACAATTGAACTTTGCTGTATTGGTATATGCAGTAGCCGCCGATATTTCACTTCACACTTTGTATCTGTTAATAAGTCTGTTAAATTTCTTGACTGTTTTCTTCATTTGCAACTTCATTATCAACAAATTCCACATGCGTAAAAGGGAAATGTCCAACTTTACCATGTAATTCACCTTCCCACTGACCATTAATGTTCGTTTTTGTTACTTTGATTATATCTCCAACTTCCAATTTCAGTGCTGTTTTGTCATAAGCATTTGGTACACGTGCTTGTTTAACTTTTGCAAAGGCAGGAAGTGTTCTTTGAATATTCGAACGTCGGGTGGCTGTGCTGCTGCTTATTTGGCTGACTGATTCTGCTGTATGAGATGACTGAGTTGTTCCAGAGCCACAACTACCACCGCTTTCAGGCCTAGCTGGTGTACCAACACCACCGTCAATCGTGTGATTATCTTCTTCATATTTTTGTACATAAGGAACAGGTACTGATCCAGTTTGTCCAAGACTATTTTTAGCTGTCCACCATTGTTCCTCATCTTTAGAAATTATAGTGAGGATCTCACCTGAATAAAAAGAAAAAAAGCAGATACTGTAATGAAAGCTGCTCTTTTGTCTGCAAAGTAAAAGTTGACAAGTAAAAAAAAGCAAAATAAAAATGAATTTACCTTTTCTGAATGGCAAATCATCAGGATCATTGCCATCAAAGTCGTACCTAGCGATCACCCTTTGAATTTTCCTTGGTGCTGGTCGTATCAAAGGTGTAGTATCCAAATAATGCAACTTGTAGAATGCTAATAAACTAGGAATATCCGGAAATATTTGATCCCCAATACGATAACGAATTTGATCTCCCTGCTGGATTTTATTAATAATGTAGTGACTAACTTTGCTGTCCTCTCTGACACACAAAACAAAATCTCCTTGTATGGAGATGCTGTCCCTGACAAGAAAAACGCCTCCTTCTTTCTCGCTCATGAGCAGGTCGGAGGCATCCTGCCTGGACATTGCTCCAAAGTACCAGCTGCAAACGAAGAAATGAAAAATGTGCTGACATATTTGACATTTTTAATTACATATTTAACGCTATCGAGAGCGAACAACAGCCGGGACAAGAAAAATCAAGTGTTAAGAATGTAGATAATAAGCAATAGGTGTACACCGTTATATCGTTATATTGTTAGGGGACATCTCGCCGCCTAACCATCGTACCTCCAGTGGCTGTCACGTGGGGAGAGCCATTGTGGAAACTTACCTGGACTTGTCGTTTTGGTCAAAGGACCCTGCCATCGTGTCCCGTATAATATCCTCGTGATTCTTGAGAGAATAGTTGCGCACGTCCCTCCGGTCGATCCGTTATTTCTGCTAGTCGCGTCTCTCCGTCCGAATCGTTGAGAAGTGGACCTATTCAAGTATCTCTCACTGCAGAGTACCGCGGACGTCGATGCCTCGTAAACACTGCTTCTGCTGCTGCTGCTGTTGCTGCTGCTGCTGCTGCTGCTGATGATGAAGAGAATAACTTGAGCGAGCGGGTGACTGCATTATTGCGCGGACAGCTATACTAAGGATTATTTTGCTGCTGAACAAGTGGCGGAGAACTGCTACGCTTTTTTCTTTCTCTCCCTCCTGCGCTGCTACTGCTGCTGCTGCTGCTATATGTATAGTACATCAGCGATTGATGAATGTGTGATGTGTATTCTGTTTTCTCTTGCGTTGCTTGCTCTCACACTCGAGTAGTCTGCGGAAGCTCTTTTAGCTTAGAGAGTCAGAGCCAGCTCGATCTCGGTCGGCGAGTATATAAGTACCTATGCGTACCTATAGGTACGTTCGTTCCGCCGCTGGAGAAGCAACGCAGCGACGCGTATACTAGAGTATACTAATCTATATGTATACTTAATTATCGTCGGAGAGTCGAACGAAGCACGAGCTCTCGGCGATGCGCTCCGTGGATGCTCCTCTGCTTTTGCAGCTGGCCTGCTCGCTCACAGCCCGACTACTGCACATACCTATATATATTACGCGGCGACGACGATATGTTGAGTTTGGACGATGATGGCTTTCGGAACGCGGCCGTCATGAATCGCCGCGATTATTGTTGTTGTTGTGCCTACAAATTATACCTATAGCTCATATATACTTATATATCTGCAATGATTGCATATACTCATATGTGCACAGTGCTAGTAACAATTGTTGATTTTTTCTCTAGAGTATAATCGCGCAAGTAATGCGTCGTCGACTTCACTATGAACAGCTATTGATGTCTTCACGAACGCGAGGATGGCAACTGCACAAAAAGCGGGATCTTTGATTACTCGAGAAAGTCGAGAATGAGCGTAAAAAATGCTCTCTCATTCGCGCGAAAATACTCATCAGACGTAAATAGACATACCTATAGCCAGTATATACGATATTAACTTCACAGCATTTTAGTACTTATATAATAACACTTATCACACTCGCTCGTTGTGTAACTCGTTCGTTTGAATTTATCAATTAATAAAAGGTGTATAAAGGCGACAATTGATATACAAACAATCCCACCTAAGTACTCAAGTTTCTTTCCTTGGTAGTAAAAATTCAAAATCCTTGTCACTCTCATCAGCGCTCTATCACATACTTAAGTATAGCCGCAGGCTCATTTGCTTATTATTATAAGTATCGCTCGCATATATAAAGATAAGTGTATTATACGTGCGGCGCGCGAGTCTCGTCGATCTCGTGGCACAGGCGGGGGGAGCGGGGCGCATGCAGCGCAGTGAGCCGAGTGAGCGAGAGGCGAGACGAGACCGCGCGAGAGGATGATGTTACGGCAGTGGCGCGCGTGAGATCACCGTGTGCACGCGCGGTTATGACGGCGAGCCGCGTCGTCGTCGTGCACCACCCGCAGTTTATTACCCGCCCAGTCTTGTGCGTCTGCCCGCGGAGACGACGGCGCACCGCCCCGGACTTTTTACAGACGTAGATAATATAGTGAAAGTGTTTTCACGAGCAACTACTTATATACCTTAGTGGACTGTGCAGCAGATTGTTATGGTTCGTCTCCACTGATTCCACGACGAAGACGAGGGGATTGGTCATAACCATCGTCTCCTCTGCTGATATCTTCGCGCGGCGGTCAAAGCGTGGTGGGAGGATAGGATAGGCAGAGAGGCTTTTATCCTTCAGCCGACTAGTGCGTCGAGGAATCAAACGAGCCTGCAGCACAGTCACCATGAAGAAACAATTTTTCAGGGTCAAGCAGCTCGCTGATCAAACCTTCTCCAGGTATACCTATCATTTCGCCTTTTTTTCTTTCTCTTCTTGCGTGGGCAGCTTTGTGTCGTTTTTATCATTGTATTATATTCCTGATGCGACGATCGTGTTCTCGCCTTCGGAGACGCCCTTTTTGCGATAAAGCCTCCAGATATTTTTGGACGACTCTGGCCGTACTTTTTATCTCCTTTTGTTTCGCTAGTTTTCGAGACGGCTCGCGGTCGGTCATACTCTCGCGCGTAATCTTGATTCCCCTTATCGTTTTTTTTATCTCTGATGGTCTATTCCACCTTTTTTCTCTTTACGCATACTTGTTTGACAAATCTGTACACAGATTACTGCAGACTATAGTAATGTGGCCTTACTGCACCACACGTAATATTTTCAATCAATTAGTGTGATGCATACAAATCTTTTGTTTTGCTGCAGAAAAGACAATTAATATTTATGCTCCCAGCTTTTATTCACACTATCCTTGTTTTTTTTGTCTGTCTGTCGGTGCGTCTCTTGTAGAGCTGGAAAAACCGAGGTTCTGACGGACGACTTGCAAGCTGCTGATAAACATGTTGAGCAGATTAGAGCTGCTCTTATGGGGCTCAGTAAAAGACTTGCAGCAAATAAACCCAGTGAATCCAATACTCTGGACTCGGCTCACAAAGAAAAGCGCCTTGTAAGTATTTTTATGCTTATCTGAAGCATGTTTTTTTTTCTTTAAATTTTGCAATGTTGTGTTGATAAATGCCACCTTTGTCATTATTTAGTTATATATTGGACAAATTATTGGTGCTGCACTCAAGTATGTAAAATAAGAAAATTGTGTTCTGCAGTTTTGTGTGTGTGTGTGTTATCATTAATCACCGCCACTACGAGTATTTCCTAATCTTTTTAATTCACACTGAGATTAAAATTTCAGAAAAAATGTCCAGAATATGTTTTGGGCCAGACCATGCTAGAAAATGCAGGTGGCGACGAAGGACTCATGAGCTATACACTGCATGAATGTGGAAGAGCACAAGTAGCCTTGGCCAACGAGACCGTAGATCATGAATCTAAGGTTGAACAATACGTTGCAGCTCCATTGCAGCATATTTTGGAAACAGACGTTCCAAATATCTTAAAGCACAAAAGGAATTTACAGCGTCTGATTCTGGATATGGATAGTACAAGAGCACGGTATCATCAAGCTAGTAAACACAATAGTGGTGGTAAGCAGAAGACTGTGTTATCATCATCAATCAAACATAGTTTGAAGCAAAAATAGCTTTTTCTTCACAATTGAGCATTAGTATTGTAATCCTCAAAATTTTTCTATTGCTTGTAGTTTATAAAATTGAAAAGCTGGAAAAAAAAACATTGTAATGTTGAAATATTTTGTGTGTAGCAGGAGCTGGAGCAACAAAAGTAGATAGCTTAAGAGATGAACTCGAGGAAGCCGAAACCAAAGTAGAACAATGTCGTGATCAACTAGCTGCTGAAATGTTTCAGCTGATGTCAAGAGAAACAGACCTTGCCCAAACCATTATACAATATGTTAAACTTCAAAGAGCATATCACGAGAGTGCCTTGCACTGTCTCGAAGATCTTATTCCAGATCTTGAATGTTACATAAGTAAGATAATCTATCAACTTTAACTGCTTGAATTAATAAAAGAGTACAATCAAAACAGAGGTAATCTAATCTTTTTTCTTAATTTCAATCTGTGCAGATGACAATGAAATGAAGCCGGTCTATGGATACTCTTTAGAAGAGCATCTTAGAGTTACAAATAGAAAAATAGCATTACCTATTCAACTCTGCGTTTCCGCCCTTCTAAGGTTAGGAATGGAAGAAGAGGGACTTTTTAGGATAGCCAGTGGTGCTTCAAAATTGCGGAGAATGAAACTTAGTTTTGATGCTTGCTGCTTGACTCTTCCAATTGCCCTTGAATACAAGGACCCCCATGTGATAGCCGGAGCGCTCAAGTCTTACCTCCGTGAGCTGCCAGAACCTTTGCTCACCTTTAAGTGAGTATACCGATATGAAAAAAACCATTGCTCAAGTACATCGTAAAAACGTCAATTTTCATTAGACGCTTGCGCGCGAATTTCGTAAATTTTCTCTATCCAGAAATTACGAAATCTTCATTTCTGAAGTGAAGATGATTCCCCAAACACATACTTAGATATTTCAACTTTATTTAAGCCTCAAGTATGCACAGCATAGCTTTCGAAAATTTATTTTGAATATACTCGCATTGAGATAAAGGAGCCTGCTATTCACACAAGATTCTTAATCTTATCGTATCTCGTGCGTGCACGATAACAGTAGAAAAGTCCGAAATCCGAATCCGTGATGAGGAAATCTCCGGCGCGACGGGGCGCCAGCTACTAGCATTCGTCTCAGATTTTCGAAATTTCACTGTACTTCTACTATCCTTAAATAGCGTATACGCATGCATTCGCGCGCGCATGAGTCAATGACCTAGAAATAACGACGACGACGACGACGACAACTCCTTCAGCGGTACCTTCTTTTTCTCTCTCCTTCGTGTGTTAGACATACGCGTGCGTATACTCGCACACGTCTGTCATATAGTGAGCTCGCTTAGCTCGTGCGCGATGAGTCATGAATCGCGAATGCATTGAGACTGCGTCGCGTCACCCTCCGTTGCCGATTCCGCAAGACGCTTCGCGTATGAAAATTTTCGTTCTTATCTCAACATTGCCATGCTGCTCATTAGTTACTTATGTATATGACGAGGCGGTGAACAATTGAAATGGTTGTCCCGAAGCGTAACCGTCTGCGCCGCTTAGGGAGCGATAAAGTAAATATAACCGCAACTTTCAGGAGAAAGCGAAGCCTTTATTGGTCTGCATTGCACAATAAGAGAGAGAGTGAGAGAGAGGGAGAGGGGGGTGAGAGGGGAGAGGGAGCATATTAGGAGGCTCGCCGTCATATATATGCTTAAGTACTCGTGGTCACTCAAGCCCGAGTCCGATTGATATAAGAGGTATGACCTCGGCGCGACTTGCAATGATTTACTCAAGTGCAGAAAAATATAAGCATCAGAGTCAAGGTGGTTCAAGACCTCTTATATATGGACGCGCACACCTGCGGCATTTCCCATTGTTATGCGACGACGGGTGTTGAGTTCTTTCTTTACTTTTTCTCTAAATGAAGTTTAATTTTATTAGATTGTATCCCGAGTGGATGGCAGCTGCAAAGATCACTACAAGTGACGCAAGACTTCGGGCACTTTGGGAGGTACTACACAAATTACCGACGGTGAATTATGAAAACTTAAGGTTCCTAATTAAATTTTTTGCCGCCTTGACGAAAAATCAAGACGTTAACAAAATGACACCTCATAATATTGCAATAGTCGTCGCACCCAACTTAATTTGGAATTCTCAAGAAGACACAACTACTATAGTGTCAGTATTTAATGTCTTTATTGTTTTATTTTATTTTTTAATAAAAAAAAGATAATGAATTTGATTAAAAAATTAATTAAATCTTGAATTCTTGCGCAGGATGGACACAGCTAATAACTCTAGTCTGATTGTGGATCAACTGATAACGTACGCCGACTGGTTTTTCCCGGGCGAGATAGACTTTGATCGCGAGTTGGAGCTGGGCATCGTCAATGGCTCCGGCGAGAGCAACAGCAATCCAACGGTGGACATACGGCGCTGCGTCTCCAACAGCAGCTTAAGCGATCATGGCGAGAGTCCTACCCAAGGCAGTCCAAAGCCGGCGACCCGACGAAAAAACAAACCCGCGCCCACTCCGCCAAGCGGTACCACGCCCGACAAGCAGCACATACAAATTCATCATCAACATCTCCAGCAACAGCAACTACAACAACAACAGCAGCAGCAGCAGTTACAGCAACACCATCACGAGAAAAGACCTGATGATAAGCCACCTCCGGCACCTGACAAGCCGCCCAGACCTCTCGCTACCGCTACGCTCAACAGACATACGTACAAGGCTCAGCAGAAGAATGATCAAATCGCCGGGGAACTGTTACAGCCTCATAATCAGGATAACGGTAGCTCCAATAAGATGGCTAATTTGCAATCGGATAAACTTGTTCAAGTCATCAGCTGTAGCAACAGAAGCTTGGAAAGCGATGTGAAGCCCATGGGATTCGAAGTCGTCAACAAGGCGGACTTGATAAAGGTAATAATTTTCACCAAAAATCAACGTATTTCAGTTCAAGGCCACCCCCCCCCTTCCCCACTCTAATATAGACACTTGATAAAACTTCGAAAAATGTTTCAAAAGATGTCAAATTTTTGAAATGTTGGACCGTACTTTTTTGGGCAATTGCACTTGTCAATAAAAATATGGTTTGAAACGTATCAAAATGGCCCATAGCCCCCCTCCCCCCCACCTTCTTATTGCACAATTAATATAAGAAATCTGCATTGTTTCATCACTAGGAATGCCGAAATGTCACGGATGAAATTTGGTCCAAACATCACCGCCAAGTCGAGATTGCATCAACCGATGGTAAAATCGAAAAAAAAGACAGCGAAGAGGAAAACATAAATAATAGTCTTATAGGTTTCGAGGCACTCAGTTTGAAGGCAGCAAAATCAACATCGGACCTCGTGAACAAATCCATGTACGAGCAGCAATCATCGGTGGAGGGCGTTGACGACGACGAAGATGACGGCGACAAGTTAGACTCGCCGAAATCAAAACCAGTTCCGGCGGAAAAACCAATGCCGTCGACTTTGGAAAGGCGGAAGTTTCCTGTCGCCGCGCCGCGTACGACCATAATGAATGTAACATCGAATCAACAAGGTTTGTCTGACGACTTTACTCGTGTGTAATTTTAATTTTCAGTTTGTTTGCTATTAGTCGTGCGCATTATACCAAACACTAGATTAGAAATAACGTTATACTTGATCAGTACTTTAATCGATAAGCGTATCTGATTTAGAAAAATATGCTTTACTTGTAGAAGAGACTGCTACTGCTGCTGTCGAGTTTCGCAAGAAACCTGCAGATGGGAACAACATTTTGACAGCAGTTGACCGAAACAGCAAACCAGCCATACCAGAACGACCAGCTGGTCTCGCTCGGCCTTCCAGTTTAATTCGTCATCAACATCCTCGACATAGCAATGAAAATTTGGATTCAGAATCTGGGGTAGGTAAAAGCAAACAACAGAGCTAGCTGCCTAATACAATCTAAATCAATAGAACTTGTAACATTTTTTTGTAAAAAAGCCTTCATCATACAAGTAGAAGTAATTTTTAATAAAAATTCAATTTTTATTATTTTATACAAAGTTATTGTACAAATATGTTATTTTTTTAAAAATCGTATTGGTGATAATCCGAAGCTTATTTTATTAAGCTTAATATCAAGTTTAACTGTAGTATTAGTATTGTGTAGATTAGTATTAAAATAAGCCGTGATAGACAAATTATACCAGCTTCATTTATCCTGGTTCAGTTTCTTATGTACGCATTTTGCCAACAAAGCATTAATATTATTGGTATGAAACATATAGCTATAATTCAAATATGTTTATATTGCATTTTGCTTGTCATTGCATTACACAATCATTAGTTATTGTGATGCTAAAGAAAATATTGATTTGTTATACTGAAAATATTTTTTATGCTTATAATAAATGTTTACGATGTACATACATTGCGCATTTTATAATTTAATTTTAATACGATTCCAAACATATTGTAGAAATATTCTTTTTTTTTAATACTTTAATTTTACCAAAGTGTGAAATAAGAGAATCCACAATTAATGCTCCAACATATTATATACATTTTACGTGTTCAAAATGTTCAACGCCAATCTTTGCATTTCGTTGTCGTCACTAACTAACTCATACCCAAAATTT
>UCQR01001977.1:0-13571 GCA_900474235.1 Cecidostiba semifascia
CATGTATACATATAGAGAGCGCGAGAAAGACGAAGACGGAGATAAACGGGAAAGCATCCCGCTGCGATGCACGGCACGCGTCGGCACATCATTACGATGGGACACTTGCTGCTGCGCTACTACTATATACTACTATGCTGCCGCCGCTGTTTCGGTGAGGGTTCGCTAATAATGCTCGTCTGCGAGAGATGATCTCACGCAAGTCTAGGTTCGCTGCGTACAAAACAATGGGATTAGATATTTAGGGACTTTCTCGACTGTTCTGTGTATATTATAACCATTTTTGTCGGTTCGCGAATTCTTTTTCTCTTTTTGTAAGTATTAGAGTGAAAATTGCGAGTGATTAAGGTTTCGCGTGAATTTGAATTGAAATGTCTGGATTTTGAAGGCCAAAAAACAGTGTATTAATTGTGTCATACATATTAGTTGTTTGTAAAATGAAAATTGTCTCTCGTAGGATGTTTGCGTACAAAAAAAATTATCTTCAGCGTCGACCGTAGCGATTTTCAAGCTGAGAAAGTCTGAGCAGCGATGCCGGGCAAACAAAGCGATGAATTCCAGCTGGACGATTTTCACCCCCGAAAAATTGACCGATACGTCACGGAGAGTCGAGCACACGATTGTCTCTCCTACTAGAAGTAACGGGTGGCAAATAAATAAGGTCACCCTAGTCTGCTACTTCGAATCGAAGCAGTGTGGGAAGGATAGGGAGAATTATATTCATTCGATTAATATATATATAAGCGGTTTGCTGTATACTCGTGTATACTGTATTTAATATCGCGTGAAGAGCGACAAAGTGCTTCGTCTTGATTTATAGTAATTTTTGGTGAATGGCAGACTTGCTGGGAAACATTAAGTTTACGACGATTACTATATAAGTTTCATTTAATCTAGCGCTTAATTTTCATCACGACTAACATATATTTTCTGTAGTCGATAATTATACACACGAATAAACTTTGTTAACGAACACATTTTTTATCGACAAAAAAAAGAGATGTCCTTCGAACACAGCGTGAAAAAAAAAACATAGCATATCTGGAATTGCGAAAGGCAAAACTCGCCAACGCGCGATTGCAAAAAAGGGGCGACCGAAAGAAGTGAAATCAGGACGCACTCGCGCGTACACATAGACAATCCGGCAATTTGGGCGTTCCGCGATTGTCAGCGGGACCGCTTATAAATTCTAATAAACCGTGCCGTCGACGACGCGTGTGCGAACGCTTGTCACACAACAGGGCCGCGGGGGTGTCGTGTATATAGTGCAAGACGTACACGAGGGAATTGTGTGATTCTGCCAGTAGCAGATATAAATCTCGTCTAACTGAATTAACGGGAATCACGGACCGAAGTCCAGCCACGCCCTGTGAGAGCCGCCTCCGCCGATGAGAACGCAAGCGCGCTGCTGACCCGCACGCCGGGCATATATGTATGTATCTTTTTGTTCGCGACCGAGCGAAAGAACGTTTAATTTTACGTACGCGCTCGATATAATCGGGATTAATGGCCGATTGTTGTGTTTTTCGCTTTTAATTGCGAAAGAGGAAATAGCCAGTCATTCTGCTAGGCTGATGTATACTGCGATCCGAGAGCGATGAGAGAGTTTATGCTTCTGAATAATCCTGTTACACGCGAGATTGTTGGAAAAGGATGGACTTGTTTCAAACCAGTTGATTATCAATTTGCCCATTTGGATTCAGTTGCAAATTTATAATACCCATTATTCATTGCTTCAATACCTCTGAATTCCGATCTTAATATTCCCCCGACACTTCCAGTCTCTGCTGTATATCTATAATAGAAGCGCACGTCTTCCGACTGCATACAAAGAGACAAACAAAAAGAACCAGATATATAAAAGACACGGCGACGCGTCGTCCGCATAACGAAGGCTATTAAACGAATTCCATCGCAAATCGATAGACTCGAAAGCCACTTTGTGAATATACGAGGTGGTCTGACCCTAATATACAACTGTATAGTAGTCTATATATACTCGTTGGAAAATATATAGCCAAGAGGGACCTGTCGCGCACCGGCATCGAGACGTCACACGAGTCAACGGCCGGCTGTTTAATATAAATAATTGATGCGCTGGAGCGACGAATTCGTCCATGGAAAAAAGGGGGAGATCTGCTCTATGTGTCGGGTCGGCCTGTATGTGTGGCTCTATGAAAAGAGCGAACGACGTGGTACAAGGAAGGGACATCGCATTGGAAACTATAGGATAGGAATGATCGGGTGTCTTTTATAGCCGTATATGTATGAGCGAGGGTTTAGAGAATTTATTTCGGGTTAATAAGTTTCCGACGCTTCATCCAAGTGCGACATCCGAAAGAGCGGATTATACAAGGATATTTATACGTACTAGAAAAAAAAAAATAATTTAACGAGACTTGGACGTTTTTTTCTCGACCGAAAGAGTCTCATTTGTTATTTTTTCCCCTTAGATTATGTACCCGCACGTATACTTACTATACGCGCCATACAACTTAATAAACATAGTTATACCGCGGATTTGTCAAAGCCAAAGTCATTATGAGCTCAACTAGAAGAATATGCAAATGTGAACCACAGCTTGTTGAGGTCAATAATGATTGCAGCAGCTAGATCAAAGCCTTTCAATAACACTTTCAGACTTACACGAAAAATTCTACAATAATGACCTGCACCGAACTGACTAAGCGTCATTAGATAATTTTCCTATAGAAAATTCACGAGCAAAGTGGCGCTTCGGATGCAAACAGCAGCAGACACACCCCATTGTGCATCAGGCTATATAGTAGCTTTTCGGCTTTATATTATGTATCACGTCTCACTGTGGGGGGATGATGATCCGCTCGCGCACGGACAGAATGAACATTATGAAGCAAGACACGCGGATATGCATCGCCGATTCGTTTATAGAAGCGGCTCTCCTTATAGCTTGTGGGAGCGAAATCGCTGGCTGAGTCATACCACCCCGACACGAGACTCTCTGCGCGATAACTCGATTTTAATTCGATTTCAGGTTAAAAGTACTAAGTGGTACGAGCGTTGGAGGGTTCTGTTTTTCTATGCCTTTTTTTACGAGAGTTATAGGCGCCTAATAGTCATTTACTCGTTATCCTCGGATATATACCCGTGCCGCTCTGTGAAAGTTTTCATTTCGTTGGTTATACTATATATACAAGTGCTAATGGAATATACACATTATATATTTGCGTCAGTGCGCTCGAAGTTACCGAAATGCATTTCAGTCAAGTATATACACGCGCCATAGACATTCACGCAGAAAAGAAACTGCTTGTAAAGCTCGATTTCCGAAATTTCAATGAAACGGCTTCGACAGAGGCATCAATCCTGATCAAGCCTTGTAGCAAAATTGCGGAAACTTTTAACCGTCTACACACCCCCCGAAACAATTTACCGCATATATACAGCGCACATAGTCGTTCGCGCTGTGATTAACAAAAACACGCGCAGGGCAAACAGCGCCGGAAAAATACAAAGTCCCAGTACCAAAAAAAAAGAAACAAAACAAAGCAAGCTACACGCATCGATTGTAACGGAAAGCCATGCACGCTTTTATTCGCGCCTTGACAAAATGGATTGTGTCCTAAGCGGCAATGCGAGCGATGGACCGAGGCTTTCGCTGTTTGCCGACGGTTTCGCGGATTTTTCGCCACACACACACACACACACACACACGTTATTTCGATGACAACGAGGAGCTCTTTCAAGTTGCCGCGTCGGAGCATAAAGCAGAAGGGGCCGCCAAGGAAAGAAGCGCGTTGCGGACATATAAGAGAAAGAGTTTTTTTTTTTGCGCGCGCATACGCTCACAAAGCCTCGAATTCGGCGAGTGGAAAATGGAAAAAAGCGCACTGTGGCTGCGGATTTTAGTCTCAATCAATTTAGAGAGGGAGAGAGAGAGAGAGAGAGCGGACGTCTCGTGTGCCCCTTCTTCTACAGTACACGGCAGCTTTTTCTTTGCGAAACATATCCAGCTCACCGCCGACGCGAGAGCTATACATATACACCCTACCTTCATACACATGCCTATTTATGTGGTTTTTTTTTCGCTCTTTGTATAAGAACTTTCGTACACACGCGTGCAGGAGTTGCGTCTGTGAATGTGTTTGCTTTCTTTTTCAAATTCTTTTTTGCCAGCTCGCGAGCCGTGAACTTTTTTTTTAATGATTTCATTAATATTTTTTTTTTAGAAAGTTTCGTCTTTCGACATCGCACATTCTAATTCATTGTATTCTGTTGTGGGATTCTTTACGAGAAGAAATTTAAATAAAAAAAAATTGGTAACTCGTTTGCTAGCTGTTCCTTTTAAGTAAACACTTGCGAAAATTCAGTTACACGATTCCGGTTCAAATTATCTGCTAAAGCTTGCTAAAAGCCCTTGCAGCTCTGCCATGTATAACATTTCATTTATACAATACAACGAAACAGCGGACGACGCCAGATATATAGAAAACTCTGAGTGTTTAATGCGACGACTGTTTCATACCTTTCTTTGTGGCTCTTCGTCGCATTGCGAGCAACCATCATCGCGTCGACGGTAGATTTTTATATTACACACGCGAACGAGCCCTTCGCCTATATACGCGTATATATACGAATGTACACTGGTGTGTTGGAGAGACAGAAAGAGAGAGAGAGCATCAGCAAAAGACAAAATCAATATCTCGCTCAGCGTGGAGTGGCTTGGCGCACGGACCTGCCGCACGCCGAATTTCCACCGAGAGCGATGCCCCTTCCTCATCCCTTGCGCTTTGTGCTGCTGAATCCTTTAAATGGCGTTTGATGCAGCTTTGCGCGAGTTTCATAAACGCGTGAAACTGAATAACTGAGCGTCATCTGTTCAACATTTTGATGTGACTTTTGGATACTAAAAAAATGTTATCCTGATAATAATCGAAATGTATTTTCTTTGTAGGAATCGAGGTAGATTACATAGCGTGTATATATGACGAGAGAGTCGAAAAAATACCAATGACTTTCGAGTTGATTATTTTCTTATTAGGAGAATGAGGAAGCAAAGGGAAAAAGAGGAGCCATATTCTCCAGATGCCATGTCGACTGAGAAGGGTCTCTCTCGCACTAGTCTGAGAGCTGTCTAATCCTCGAGCGGTTGTTAAATCGAAAAATATTTATTTTTTTGCCTGTGCGCTGAGGCTAATTTGTGTGCTGGCTCTGCGACGTAGTGTTTGCTTAGACGAGTTGGCGCACCGGTTGCGGACTGCTGTGGCGCGAGCTTAACGCTCGTTCCGCAGCCGTTCCACCGCCTCTCTCAGTATTTTCCCTCGAGATCCTTTCGACGCTTGGCCTTTTTCAGGGGAAAAAAACATGCAGTGTCACCTTGAGACTACTTCAAGCGGTTATAGTTCTGTTGTGTAATTTTCAAATTTTGGAAATCATCACGAAATTAGAGCGGAAAATATCTCGCCGCTGATGGCAAGCGTGAAATTTTATTAAAAAGCATTACGTTTGCGGTTTACACCATTGTTGACGTTATTATACGGATGTTTCCAATCTCGAAAATTCGTTTGATATAATTGTATAGTGGAGAACAATTCAATTTTAACAGTGTTTGTCGTGATATTTCTCATAGGAATGTATTCAGTAAGTGAAACGAACGATATAAATTTTAGAAAGATGAGATACGTATACTGCACGGAGCAAAACGATCTGCCCACGCTATCGGTCCTATCACTTGAAATTTTCAACTCTCTAGTCTCTAGGTAGCGAATATAGGTAGCGCTTTAGGCACGTTTCCATTACCCTCATTATAAATCTATGCGCCGAATGTATATATAGCGGTGTGCCACCTATGTCAAAATAGTCTTGTTGGGGCTGCTCCTGCTATAACTACCCGATGATGACAAATTATTATACATTGACCGACTGAACCATATCCATAATTCGTAAAGTTTATCGAATTCAAACAATTGAAGTGGATCCTTCTGAAGTGTGTTCTGGGCATATAATTAAAGAATGTACATAATTTTTTATGATGCAGTAGCTTTTACTTAATAACTCATAATCATTATCTTCCGCACAATATAAAAATCCGCTGTATAAATAGAGTTCCATATGTCCATCAAACTGAAACGATAAAAACGGAAGCAACTCGAGCGCAGTATAAAGCCACAACTGCTCGCGTGCATCAGAAGTAAATAACTCGAACAATTTTTCGTTCATTCACGCGTATAGAGAAATCGCTTATATACTCTCAACAATATCCCGAATTAGCATAAGTCGCAGTCTCAACGAGAGGTTGCTTTGCGAAAGAAGCTATATACGCGAGACTATGCACTGATACGCGCCATTATAATTCTCGCAAGCTTACAACGTTGGTTCGCCACTAAACATAAACATGGCGCTCGCAAGCAGCAGCAGCAGCAGCAGTAGCGAATTCGCGGGTCATTTGAGCAGTTTACGCGCCATTACCCTTTCTTAAGTCGGCTACGCGCTCGGCTCTTTGGCCGAGAATGGAGGGTAAGTGAGTGAGAGAGGGAGAGAGAGAGACGAGTGAGGGACAGTATGTGAGGATTATGTACGCTGTGTGGAGGAAAAGACGAGAAAAGGAATTCGAAGAAATAAGATATTTGTAATAAAGTTATATATTCTAGCTTCTCAGAAACAAAATTGCACGGATTAAGTTGAAGGTAATTTAATAGTATATTACTTTTGTACAAACATTTGATCGAGTATTAAGAAACATTTTGCATAAAAGCTTTGCCCTAAAATGTTTCAACTAATACATACATATTACTTTCGCACGAGCGACTCCTAATAAACATTCCGCGTACAAACCGTCGAGATTTCAAAACCAAAGCTCAATCATCCAACCAAGTATATACTTACTCCCGACGCATATTTTACGAGCGCAGACGATCTCCCCTCAGCTCGCGAGATATAGGAAAAATATTTTTTCCGCGCTTCTTGGCCTGGCTAAAAATCACTTCGGTGTAATGCGAGGGCCAGCCTTATTCTTCTCTCCACTTTTTCCCCGACAATCTTCCTTTCCACTCGTATACACATCCCGCCAGTTGGTCTACTATATGTATATCGGGGGCTGCATATAAACTCGCTTGCACAAGCGTTGCTTGTCGTCGCGACGCTGCGGCGACGGCATCCGCGTGCCTGTATGTATGTATATGTTGCACGGGAAACAGTGTGGTGCGCTGATTTTCCGAGACGTGCGCCCGTTATCGTGGGCCAAATCGAATTATATGCCGAGGGTTGCGCGCGCGTTTCTCGCGGTCAGGCGGATTTTACGAGGAGGACTTTCCGTGCCAACGGCAGCGCAAAAGATATGCTTTTTCCGTGGCTTTTGCTTGTGCGGGCATGGAGCGCGCGTTTTAACCCATATTTACGACGAACCGAGTTGTGTGCCCAGCTTGCTTGGATTTTTGCTCTGATTAAATATTAGCCGAGAATGCCTGCTTTTCTTTTTGTCTTGACGATAAACAAAAATAAAGGATGATTTGCAACATTCATATTGCAAAGAACCAAAGAACCAAATGATCAATTAGAGAAAAAAATGCGAATTCCGATAATAAAAACGCAAGATATGCATGAGCATGAAATATAGTCGTATTCTTATACTACTAATAGGCACAGAGTAGTATCGTTCGAGACGACGGCCATTTTGTACGTGAGTTTTGCGCTCTTTCTTTCTCTCTTTCTCTCTGTTAGGGGCGAGGAAGTCGTCGGTGGAGAGTATAGAGAGGAGGGGAACGAAGTACGAAGCAGAGGGAGAGAAAGAGAGAAAAGAGAGCTCACGCTGAAACTCGACGCTCATTCTCGCGCGAGGGACAATGCGAGATCGAGTCATCTTTTCAGATTGTTTTGGTTATCGCCTTGAAAAGGTGGCCTGGAGAGAGAGAGAGAGAGTCTCAGACCGCCAGGTCGCACACACGCTCGTCAACTTCTATATACAGAGTATACAGTTCCGTGTGTGTTTATTTGCGTCGAGGAGCTGAATGTGTTGACAGGATTCTTATTCTTGAGAGGCGAGAGAGCGGCGGCCCTCTCTCGTCTTATTTCTTTTGCTATGTTTTTTGCTCGTTTCTAGCTACACTGCAGCGAAACTTTTTTTCTCACTTTTTGTTCGTGTACGTGGCTTGAAATGCGATAGTGAGTATTGTTTCTATCGAGAGTCTTTCATTCACGGAAAAAAAGACTTGATAATCTATAGTGATGTACCATCAGAGCAAGGCTCCGAGTAGCCGTAAAAGAAGTCAGGACTTTCCGGCTCTCTAGTTTCTGGTTAGCCAGGGTAGGTGGCGCACAGGTATTTTCGTATAACCCTCATCAAAATTTGCGCGCGCCAAAACTATGCTTTGTTGTGCCTGCTTGGGCCTCTTGTGCTATGACTGCCTGAATGCACTATCAGAAATCGTTAGTAAATGATTTTTTTTTATTTGTTCCTAATTTAAATGGTATCTTGAATAAAATTAATAGCTCTGTATTCAACGTATACAACGCATTAATTTTAGATTTCAATTTAAAATAACCGAGTGACATTCACGTTTAATCGCCGAGCAGTATAAGTATTCCTTTGATACTCTCAAAATTATAGGCAGCGCATTTTTATGGCTGAAAGCTTTTTGTAGGAATGTTATTTACTGGATAAGCTCATCTCAATAAAATAAAATTAGAGCACGACAGACAGAGCGACGAAAAGATTCCATGAGCGCGGTACTTGTATAGCTTATATATAAAAGACAAGTATTAAAATTTATATCCGAGTTTGCAATTAAACGATCTTCATGAAAGTTAAATAAGGTACTACTTAACCTCATTCGTTTTGGATTCCTTTCATTAAAATTTCAAAGACGCGTTTCCGGATTTCTTAGCGCTCTCCTTTTTAACTCTTCTTTTTACCAAAAGGCTTTGACATAAAACTCCTTGTGACTCGGTAATAGCCACCCTTATAGCACATCGTTTAGAGGTGTGCGCCATATACATATATATGTATATATAAGCAGCTCTCAACGAAATATAACGAGCAAGGTATTTCGTGTCTGAATGGCATCAGCAGCGGTCCACACACATCTGAGAATTACTTGAAAACATATTTTATTTAATTGACGCTTAGGCACAATAAACTCGCCGCGTCATCAGATCACGTCAAGGGAACACATCAGTAGGTTATAATATTCTCTCTCTACCTACTGCGGTTTTGACTCTTCGAATATGAATTTCGAATATTCAATTAACGGAGTGCGATTATTCTCTTGAGATTTTGAAAGCTGTCAAGAGCATGATTATCCTCCCATCTTATATATGAGAGTGTATCCGTATACGTATATACGCAAGCTGCATATTTTTAATTCATTTCGTGTTCTTTAATATTATATCAAGGAGCTTTTAATCCAAAACTAGTGGCGTCAGTAGAAAGGTGTAATTAAAAGCCACAAATTTTGAAATTCTACCTCCGGACACAAAATACGTAAATGGTCGTTTCAAAAAGTGCGCCGTTTCTTGACTAGGCTTCTTTTGAAAAATTTCTTTGAGAGCCAAAGAGCCTCGACACGATTGCTGCATATTTTACGACGGACTCCCTAACAATGCGCAGTATATATGCGCTGAAATTCTCACACAAGTGGGAACTACTTTTGGTTCTTCGATGTGGCTGCAAGCCGGCACGAGAGCGAAAAGGCGCATATGTAGCAAGAAAAAGTAGGCTCTAGCTGCAGAGTATAGTAGCCCCGACGAGCAGAAACAGCACCGATAGAAAACCAGCAAGAAAATGGTTGAAGAGTCTCATCTGTACTCCTTATACGGATGACTTGCAACTATATATACGTATATATATATGTATGTATATTCATTATATATATACTATATACATATATTTTCAACAGGCTAAGCTGCCTCCTCGACTCTCTGCGCTCGCCCCACAACACTCTTGCTCAATTTTCTCATGTTTCTTTCCTTTGACAGCAACTCTCTCTCTCTCTCTTGCTCTCTTTTGTGCCCTCTCTCTCTCTCTCTTGCTCTCTTGCTACTTCCCTTTTCGCTTTCTGGCGTCTAGCTGCAGCGACTCAAAGCAATTCGTCTATGAACTTAACTAAGATTGTGCGCACAGCGTCGAGATTTCCCTCTTAATAGGACACTCGGGAGTGAGAGAGAGAGGGAGGAGAGAGAGCCTTGTGACATTTCAATTTCTCGAGAAGAATGAAACGAGGCAAAGGAAATTGTCGCGCTGCTACTGGGTTATACTCGTGCGCGCGCGCGCGTCGGCCGCTCTTGATGATGAGCGGTAACGAGTACAAGTATAACTTCGTCAAACGAGTTCCCTTATAACTGTGTAAGACGAGGATAATTAAAGATTTTTGTGTCGTGCTAGTTTATACTTACGCCCGAGCGCGTCTATTTAGATTTGGAAATTCCATTGTCGCTACTGTTGTTATTGTTATATCATCGTCAATTCAGTCCGGGCCAAGAATGGCAATTAACGCAATATTAGTCTGAATAACGAATCCACAATCACCTCATATTCGAATTTTCTCATGCTTTAATTTTGTAAGTTACAAAAAAAGGGGAAAAACCGACGTTGCTGTGCAAGGGATCGAGTCAGCCAATATAAGCATTTTGGAAGATTAACCCTCTCTGGCAGCTGGGAAAAATTAGTTTCCATCAATATTTCCCAGCGCGTCGGATAATACAGTGTACCGTGCTAATCAACGGCTTCGATCGATTTTATATACGAGAGGGTCTGGAACATCACGGAAAAAACCGCGCGCGCGCGTTGCTATAATACATATATATATAAACGGGCAAGGGTTCGGCATCAGTCGGACCTAGTTAGGCGACTCGTCGAGTATAGTTAAGGGGATAGGATTCACGAGCTACGCCGTGTTGCCGGCGAGAAACTCATCATTAGCACGCGACGAGACCTGACACGCTAATCCAATAATCAGATCTCTTTGTAATTTTCTCCTAGTCACGGCCAATAAATCCAACCTTTATATATATGTGTATATACGCGGTATGCCAGAGTTCGAATTATTTTTTTCGCTGCATCATTAATATAAAAACCTGATGCACGCGCGCAGCCAGCGAGGAAGAAAAAAAATACATAAACATATTGTTTGACGTATAATATCACAGAGCATCAGTAGCGTGTGTGATTGAGATCTCTCCGAAATCCTCCTTCAACTCGCGCGTATATACGCATACAATGCTGTGCGGTATCGCAAACTAACCCAGCTTTATGTAAATTGACGCACAAGCCTCTCTCGCTTTTATCCCCAAGTATATCCCTCCTCTCAAAAAAATCCCTATATACATGTACACAAGACGAGTCTGCAATCTGGCATATATTGATCTCCCTCTCTCTCTCTCTGTCGCGATAAAAAGCTCTTGAGTTCCCAACAGGCAGGCACTGAGAAGCTTTCGGATATAATTTTCGCAACCCTCGAACGTATACATACACACGAGCACTCCGAGAAGCTCTATACTATATAGCTCGGCTGTCTCGTGCATGAGGCGAGTCGACTGCCAGTAGCGATACACCTCACAGAATTAAGATCGCTTGTTCGTGTCCCCCGTATATTATCCTCTCTCTCTCTCTCTCTCGGCCGCCGCCGTCGCCATTCACCATCATATCCACGCCAATGGCAATCGAGGCGATCGCGTTATCCGATTATTTCGATATGTTCCGCAGCAGCGTCGCGGGAACGAGGTGATGAGGAATAAGAGAGGAGGGCGTTGATCGTAGTCCTTTTTATTTTAGGGGGTGAGGGTGAGAAAGAATAGGCGTGGGGAGAGCCGGAAGTTCCCTATTGACCCTTGCGCACACGCGGCGGCCGCGAAGAATCGGTAGGCGGAAGTCTGCGAAAGACATTTCGATTAACCTCGCAGCAGGCGAGCGCTTATGCGTTATATGTGCATTCACGTGCGCGCTCAAGGTTTTTCATTTTTCTTTTAGATTTCGCGCGCTCGTATATTATAATACAAAACGGTCGTATAGTATAGTGCTGTCAATTAAATGCTTATTGTTGAACTTTCACAGTGTGATAATGAATTGTGTGTGTGCCTGTACGTGTAATTATGCAGTTGACGCTCTTTATAGATGTAAACTAAAATTAAACGAATAATTAGCACGCTTTTAATATCTTTATTATATTATAAAAATCGTTGATTGATAAACGGTTATATGAGCCTGGATACCAGCAAGAAAAAAACTCAAGGAGCTGCACCCTTCTGTGTATTAAATCGTTAGAAGTCCCTTCAACTTAAGAAAAGCTCATTAGAAGAAGTTGCTCTCGCACCCTCTATATACGTATATGGCATACAGCTTTCTAGAAAATCCGAGTTAATTCAAAAGCGATTCCATTAAAAGGAGGAAATACATCCACCCCACGAAGCACCCACACACATATTCAAAGGGACTCGTAAATTGCAATATTTCTATGCCTCAACTATCAACCCTATCTTGCTTTCTGTATAACAATAACATGCCGTCAACGTCGCTGATGTATATACGTCTAACAAGGCATAAAGTCTCATGATGGTGAGACGAGGGCGAGTTGGCTAAGTATCAAGAAGAAGAAGAAGAAGAATCGATGGATCGAGGGTGCAGGCAGGACATCTCCGAGAAATCGGCATCATCATCAGGAATAGAGTATAGGAAAGGAACATGATAGCCTCAAGCGTGCGAGGACGAAGGGGGTGGAAAACTTGAAGAAAAATAGAAGCTGTGCAGCCCATGGCGTATAATAATATATACGCTTAGCTCAAAAACACATATATACGCACACACATTATAAGAAACTCCGCAGCATCACAAGTATATATTATAGTTAGAGCCAACCAAAGGCTTGGTGTGCAGTATATATAAGAGGGAGAAAAACTCGCATGAAAGTATTAGCAGGAGTATACAGAAAGAGAGCGCGCGGGGTAGGGAAGGTTCGACGTTGGAGAAAAGTAGGAGGCAAAGGATCGCGTACACATACACACACACACACACAAACCGACAGGAAATTCGAAGGAGATGGGGGGTATAGCCGCACGTTCGCACCCAGGCAAAAATATACATCCGCGCTAACGATTACGGCAGGCATATCCCTCTCCCCACCCCTTCACATATACCCCCACGCAGGGCACGCACGCGAGCAGCTCGTTAGTGTGTGCGTCTGCCTCCCCTTGAGCCGCGCGTTTCGCGAGGAAGAACGCGCGCGAGCTGAAACAAAAGACGTCTGTACAGAGGCAACGCTCGCTGCTGATTGGCCGGTAGACTCGAGGCCCGCAGCTCTGATTGGCCGCTCCAGGACCGCACCCACCCTGCAATGGCCGCTTTGTTGCTGCTGCTGCTGCTGGCGCACTCGCGACTGTCTCTGTCGCTCTCTCACTCTTCCGACGAGAGAGAGAGAGAGAGAGAGAGAGAGAGAGAGAGAGAGAGAGAGAGAGAGAGAGAGAGAGAGAGAGAGAGAGCTCTCTGCACCCCCGAGTGTACGCGTGTGTGTGTGCGCGCATTATACATGTTCTCGCCTCATCCCCATTCATGCTTTTCGCCGCGCGAGTTTCCTCTGTGTGTATGTGTGTGTGTGTGTGTGTGT
>UCQR01001978.1:0-17428 GCA_900474235.1 Cecidostiba semifascia
TTCTTAAGGTGTCAATATGTGATGATGGCCGAGTGAAGAACGCAGAAATAGATATTTCTGAAAAGTTGGGATCTCAAATAAGATTGTCAGAAATGGCGGCGCTGGTTGCTGGTGTTCAATATGGTCTTTCCTCTCACAGTAACTTCCACGAAAACAAATCGCTTATCTTTGTTAAGCTCACGGATTCTGCACAACGTGCCATCGAGGATTACTTGCGAAATGGAGACAGAAACGAAAATCCAACTATACAGTTCCTAGGAAATGAAGGAAAATTGTGCTTTCCCACGACGAAATCTGGTAATGGAAATTTTACTTTTAGCCTTTCAAGTAATCAAGATATTGAAGGTCCTCAAGGAGGTTTTGAGTGCGTACAGCAAACAGGACCAAAGAACTTACAAAGTCTGGGTACACTGCCTTGTAAAATGAGAATTCATGCGAACGATGACGTTTACGAAACTACTAGACATCGCATGCATGTTGCTGAAGAGAATAATAAAAATAAATGCACAAGAGTTATTAAAGCAAATGAACCAATCGGCAGAAAAGTGAAAGTCAAAGGAACTGTACGAGCAATACCGCCATCTACCAATACGAGTACCAGTATAATACCAAAACATCGAGAACCATCTGTTTTGACTTCAACTAATAAGACTTCAAAGTTGGCACCCTCCCAGAAAATGGTATCCAACCATTTACCAGCTAATCGATTACAAACTGATTCTCAGAAAAAAGTCACCAATGTCATGCGCAGGCCACTTAAGGAGCGGCTTATTCATCTTCTTGCCTTAAGGCCCTTTAAAAGACCAGAACTTTATGACCGTATCACCAGAGAGGGCATACGAGAAAAAGAAAAAAATGTAGTGGCTACCATATTGAAGCAAATCTCTTTCATGCGGGATAACACATATCATTTACTTAGGTGCATGTGGAGTGATGTTCAGGAAGATTGGCCTTTTTATACAGAGCAAGAAAAGGCAATGCTAAAAAGACGTAAGCCTCAAAATCTCACACCACCTGGTTCAAGTGATGGTGGATCGAGTGGTAGCGGACAATCACCTGATTCGACCCATCCAGGTTCTTCTTCAACTATAGCAGCACCTCCACCTAACGTACTTGGTCCCAAAAGGCCAGGTTATTTTCAAGGGAATGATGGTTTACCTACTAAACGACAGCGAATATCACACTATCAGAAACCTGAAACAAATTATGCATCAAATGTAGACAACACGAGATCTAATGTTTCTAGTAGTATTAATAACTGTTTGGATCAAAAACAACAACACCTGCAAAGATACCAGCATCAATACCAAATTCAATCACAGCCAAAACAACAACAGGAAAATTCAGATACTCCTCTAATAGAATTCGAGGCAATAAATGTTGGAAATATTAATTGTCCTATACCAATATCTACTCAAACAAGAGAAATGGAACAGTACAGTGAATCTGAAATAACTTCACCTTTTGAAAGTTCATCTGGTGTCAAATGTTTACCTAATTTTGCAAACGGTATATTCGAAGAAGAGAGGTTTCAAAATAACATGAATCTTGACTATCTTACATACTATACAAAAATAAATAGTCCTGAACAAAAAACGCAATACAAGGTGGAATTTAATGCTGAATATACTGAATATACACAATTGAGTAAACAAGTAGTGAGAATAAAAGATCGATTCATCCAATTACAAGAAGAGCTAAGAAATAAAGACGATGATGATGAAGGTTACCAGGCGATCCGCGACCAAATTTTACAAGAATATGTTAAAAGCAGAACCGTTTACGCTAGGTACTATTATTTACACAATAAGTTGGGATATATAAAACAACTAGTAACCGACTATTATGCACAATTGAATGAAACTTCTGTTACTAATTTATAACCTATCACCTGTATTGCTAAGGTGCCTCATATTAACTAACAAACTTATGTGTATTATGAATTTACGTTTTAGAATAAAATAAAGTAATTATATTATTAAAAAAAAAAAAAATTATACTTCTTTTTTTACCTGTCTTATATCTAAAGAAAATGCCCATTTTCATATATAGCGGCGAATATTCGAAAAATCGCAAACTCTCGCATCAGCGAATAAATGCGCGCTTGCGCACTGTGAGAGTGTAAGGTATATTGTACCTATACATATTATAGGTATGTCTGATGTCTAATCATTTTAATTCGCTTCGAGGCTTTTTGCATAACCATGGTGGTAAATTCGGTGTTCTGCCATACAAGCTTGCGAGAACGAGAGGTCTAAGAAACTAGCTTGCAATACAATATCTAGAAACAGATGTCCAGGTTGCCGATGATGGTGTCCAAGTGATACTCTTCAAGGCTTTTTGTATAGATAATACATGGTGAATTCAATAATAATCAATTCATCAATGACTTGTTTGTGCAAAACTAAGTCTCAGAGAGGATCACTTGGACACACCATCATCGGCGACCCAAACACACCTACTGGACATCGTTTTCCATCAGAAGCAGTAGGCTTCTTTTAGACCTCGTTCTCGGCAACCTTTTGTATATGGGAAAACATCGAATTTACCATAATAACATTATTATGCAAAAAATCTCGAAACGGACTACCGTCATCGGCGACCTGGTACTCCCAGACATGGATATTTTACTGACTATAAATTAGTTGCAACAATTATAAAATTAAATATCAGTATAATTTTATCAGAATTTCCTAAAAATTCACCAACTATCTTAAATGAGTAGATCAGTTTTTAAACTTTTAAACCGTTCGCGCGCGTGTTCGAATTTGCGAATATTCGCCGCCATGAAAACCAGCTCATATAAAGAGAGAGAGAGAGAATCTTCTCGCTTCATCGCTGGTTTGGTTTTTCGCAACGGCCGAACTGGTTGCGAGATCATATAGAAGTACTGCGAGACGAGAGCAATAAAACGCTCCGAAATAAAGCCCGCGCGAACGACGAAAGGACGTACGTATTATGCGCTGGAAGCCGGATCACCGGAGTCCGCCGCACTAGTCGTCCCGTGTCGAGTGAGCAGCCAGACATCAGCAAACAAGAGGAAAGAACAGAGTATTATATTAGGATATTAGACGCGCTGCCGGCGGCGAGGTTACGCGCGCGCGAGTGGAGCACCACGCATCGTACATACCTACCTTACGTATACACCTCTCAACTCCGCGCGCCTTTTCCTTCCGCCTCGGAGCTCCGGACCTCGAGGCTACGGTAAGGATCGACGAATCTGCACTTGTGTACAGTCATCGAGGCCAAAATGCTCCGGACCAAGAAGGAAGTTGACCGCCACGTGCAGGACATCTTTCGCAAGCTACAGGACGAGACCGAGGTGAGTCGAGTCGCGATGCCCTTGAACGCGCCAAAATGCCGCGTGCGCTGATTATATGTCGTAGAGGATCCGTTCTTTTTTTGCTCCGACGACATTCGTCGTTTGGGATTTAACGTTTGTAGAAATCGTGACGAGTTTGGCAAATCGCGACGAATTCTTGGCAAATCAGGCACTAGTGACATTAGGCCAATTCAGAGATACATCTTTTTTTTTAACAATTTGCCTCTAGTATCATCTAGGAGGAGTATTTTTTTCATAAGTTTATTCGTTGTTATTATGCTTGCAGAGAACTTTGAGGTGTTACAAAATAGCTGAACTCTACTACAATGTCGGTGACTACGAATCTGCTAGACGCTACCTTTCTAGATACGTCGAGTTTCGCAAAGAGGCAAAAGCACACAAACTCATGGGCCAAATACTTGAGGCTCTGGGGCAAAAGGAAGCGGCTGTTGTTCAATACAAACGTGCATTCGAGCTCGATGCTAAGCAGGAAGAGCTCATTTTGAAAGGTATGTCAAGTAATTTTCTCTATTCGATTGATCTAATATGAGTGACCATACTCAAAGCATATGTTTATTATTTTTGTTCCGATAGTATGTGAACTGCTGGCAGATCCAGAAGTTGGAATTGACGTTAACCGTGCCAGATACTGGGTCGACAGAGCTGACAAACTCTTTCCTCCTCACAAGTCAGTTTTCCAGTTGAAGGAGAAAATCCTATCAATAGAAAGACCCACAAACAATGAAGAAGATCTTGAAAACCTCATCACATGTAAGCAAAAATAACTCAGAATGTGACACACAATGTAAATTGCTATTAAAACTTCATGTTAATGTTTTATTATTCTGTTCAGCTGAATTAGCAACTCGACCAACTGATGTTCATCTCCGTGTAAAACTTCTGAAGCATTACATGGAAAGGAGCAAGCTTGATAAAGCTTATAAACATGCTACCGACATTGAGGCAACTAACATTCACAGAGACAGTCTGGTCTGGTATCAAGTACTGTGTGAATTATTTTTGAAGTGCAAATACAATCGCCAACAATTGTGGTCCTTTTGGATTTCATACATTTCTTCTCTCGAGCGTTATGCCGCCTTATCACTCAAAGAACAAGGCAGCTCAGTTAGGAAAACGTCTGAAGCCATTCAAGCTGTTTATAAGTAAGTCGCCAATATGACCTCAGAACTATATTCTCAGATTGAACCGGCAATTTTCAACTGGAAATCTTATTTTTTTAGTTTTGATCAACACCTGTTTGAGGCCAAAAGTCAGAGTTTTTCGAGTCACCCATCCTTGACCGAAAGCATCTTTGTGCACATGTGGGGTCAGTTGCACTTTCATTTGGCTTGCTTGCTGCTACAGAACACACAGCGGGAGCAAGGTAGCTGGAGCGAAGCAGGTCGCTTGTGCGCACCTTTGTTGCTTACCGCCATGCACGTCAAACCCATCGATTTGACGGCTTCTTGGGCTACGCATCTTGAGGCACCTATGAAAAATCAGCTGCAAATTTGGTATCGCGAGGGATCATATCGCTGCAGCCAAGCTGGTAAGTTTCTTAAAAAACACTAAAGATACTGTAATATTGAGATAGTAAAAAAATTGCTGCAATGTAGAAAAATTTCATAATTTTAGGTCATGTCCTTCACGACTATGCTAGAGGCAATCAAAAGAAACTTATTAGTAATATTGAGAAGTTTTGTAGCGGCTCTTGGAGAGAACGAGTATATCAGGTATTTACAAAAAACGATCGGAAAAAATGAAATATTTTAAATTAAATGCACAATTACTTTATACATCGATATTACTTCCTTACAGAGAATTTTCGTGGGTAAAATCTATCAAAAAATCCGTAGCTCATATTTCACGAACAACAATGCGATGAGTCCTCCGCTCCGACTTGTCTCGCACAATGAACTGAAAAGATTTGACGAAGGTACACTCTAATATGTTCCTCCTTCACTAACTTTAAGAATCAAACAGTAATCATAATAGTATTTTTTAACTTAATTTACAGTCGCTGAAGAAGTGTGGCCGTATTCCCTTCATCATCAAGTCTGGCCGGCTATTAAATCACGCAGTAGCAGCACTAGTAGTAGCAGTTTGCACTCAACCAGATACGAAGGGCCTCAACCAAATTTGATCTCGCATTTGTTTCCAGAGTTACAATTCTCTGTTTACAATCTTAGCCAAGCCTCACCTGTTACCCTGAGTCGCCTCGATGTCGATGCGTTTCTTAATGCAGCAGGTTATAGATCTGATCAACTTTAAAGTTGGATATATTATTCTTGAATATTTTTGGTGGTGAAACTAACGAATAATTTTATTGTTAAAGCCTTGTGTGCCACGGCAGTTGTTGAAGAACAACAGCGTAACACTCTTTGGAATCCTGACCGACTACCAACTTTACCGGCGGATTTAACGAACCCACTGTGTTCTGATGATCAAGAAAAATGGTATCTTAAACTATTTTAAGGCAAACATAATCTTTACCGTATTTACTGAACAATTAGTACAACAATATAATTAATGGTATTTCAGGTGGCGTGCTGCTTACAAAATGTATCGTAAAGACCCTTTAGACGATATTGGCGATACCAGGCAATGCTTGCAACGGGGGTTAGAAGTTGTGCGTTGTATTGGCAACCACGGTTTACATTCTTCAGTCTTAGTTCATTTAGCTCGAATCTTCCATTACAGGGTCAGTATTTTTGATAGTATGACTCATTTATTTTTTATTACGCTCTTTTTTAATGTCTACCTTCTCCTTTTACAGGCAAAACAATTAAGGGAGAAAAATAGTGAAAGCAGCGACATTCCTGCCTTAGAGTCTCGCTCAGAAATGTACTGGTCGGCTGCCGTTCCTCTACTTGAAAGACTGCAAAACAATCAGACGATTCGCTCGTCACATGTAAAATTATTTGACTATATAGGGTAGGAAACTTTTAAATTGTTTTTGAGAAAATTTTATCCATTACTGTGACTTTAATAAAATTGTTTTGCATATTACAGAAAAGACATGAATAATATGGAATTAACGCACGCAATTGAAGAAGGTAAATTATTGTTGGCACAGAAACTTGTCAGAGACAAACTTTATGAACAAGCAATAGAAGCTCTGCAGGCATTAAAATGTCCAGAAGCATCATTTGAACAGGGCAAGGTAATATCGAGGCCAAGTAATAACTGTAATTCGACTATTAAAGTAATAATATTTGGATATTTATCATTAAATAAAATTTTAGATTTACAAAAAGTTGGCCGATGAGACAATGAACAGTTTACCGAAGGAAAGTGTTACCTCGGAAATGAGATCTCAGCACATCATTATTTTATCGAAAGCGCGAAACTGTTTTTACCTTACTCTGGATCGCTTACGCAGCCCAGATGCTGATCCTAAACATCCATTAAACTCGGAACTCGGTACTTACATTACCGCAGTGGAGAACGAACTGAGAAGAATCGATCCAGACACTTTATATGCTGATCGTAAGTATATACTTTACGTTGACGTCATTGTTATTTTTTTACGTCCTTGGTCACGAACTGTTTTTGCGATATTTTTAGGTAACCGTAACGATTGCGATGATCTCTCTGAAGAAAGTTACTCATCGGCACACAGTGATGAGCATCCTATAGTAACCAATTCCTTGCCAGTAATGAATAATTCCTTGCAAACACCAATGAGAAGCATTCGCCGAACACCAAGACAATCCAGTACACCGCGACAGCAGCAAGATATGTTAGATGTATCCCGTAACCGTAATGTAAGTTTTTTGCTACTCAATTATTTACCAAAATAAAATATTTTCTTTTGTTTAACAAACGCTCTTTACGTATATTACAGGAAGCACGACCAAGCCCTGAACGTCTCGATGCACAAATTCGTCAACTCGTTCTCTCCGTTGAATCATTGAAAGAGCAGATGATATCAAAATTTGACGAGCTCATCAAAATTAGTGCTCGCAAAGAAAACACCAAACCGCGTCCTCAACCTCCAGTTAATCACAATCTAGAGGATGAACTATATGGTTACGGTGAAGAAGATTACAGGTAAGACTGTATTCTTAAATTTAAATTTAATTTTAATTAACGCACAGATATTTTTAAACTTTATCTTCTACTTGCAGAGACTATGCTAACTACAGCAATACCTCGTTGCCGACTCCAGTTGCCAACCGCACCTCGGCTCTTGTGCAAAACCTATTCGCTGCCCAACGCCATCCTTACTCACCACTTGTCTATCCGTCTCCTGCGGCTGCCGGAGCCCTTCCGGGCTACTGCGCAAACAACGGACTACCGTACGATGCAGCAACGGCCGCCGCAGTTGCAGCTGCGGGACAGCACTTGCCCGGTTTCTATTCTGCTGCGGCAGCTGGTGTCTATCCTATGTCTTCTCTCTACCGCGGAGGCTTGGATTCGATAACACAAATGCAGGAGAATGTGCTGCAACACGGAATATTCGGTCAGAGATTGGGTGGACAATTGCCCGATTACACGGCTAATCAGCATATTGCAACCCAACAGCAACAGCAGCCACTAAGTCAGGTTGGACCATCACTTAGGCAAGTTGGACAGCAGATCGGGCAACAATTGGGACAAATGCAGATCAATGACCCAACTAAGAGTGAACCTAAGCTTGGGTAAGTTCTCTTTCGTTTTATTTGAATTGTTGATGTATAATAAGATTGTAAAGTTAAAAATTTTATTGAATTAACTCATATTCAAACGTAACTCAGTTCTTACGTTATTTTATTTTTATTACAGTTAAAGATATTTTTAGTTTACTTATACATATTCAAAAATATACTTGCTTTTATTCAATAGATATGCTCCGACAAGTGAGCCAAGTGCATTGGAGTCCACGTCTTCAGTTCAGCCCAAAGACGTCAGTAACGTTAGCTCAACTACAGCCTCAGCCGATTCACGCAAAGAATTGCCTGCCAACGTTGTCATCAACACTTATGAAGCGCCACCGACAACGACCCCATCTATCCAGCCTATGATCGCCAGTGTCTCAATACCTGCTCAGCACAGACTAGGCGTCGCGCCTTCACCAGCTGCCAATCAACAGTCGCCTCAACAGTTTCAGGGTAACCAGCAAGTGCCCCACAGCTATCAGATATCAATGCCGTCGCAACCCACAATACCTACCACTGTCAACCTGCCACCGCTTTCTGCTACTCTTACTATAAGTTCACCAATCATCAAGCCTCAGGGTGAGTCCGGCTTTTACGTTCATTTAATAAAATATTTATAAAAGTGTAGGGCTTATAAATTTCAATCAATTTAAATATATTTTGATAAGCAAAATAATTTTTTTTTTTAATTTATTAGTTTTTTAGTTTTATTATATCCATTTTTTAATCGTATCAAAGAAGAATATATTTAAAAATGTCAAATTACATTATTACAGACAATCAAAATTCGAGCATCCTGTCGACCGGCTCACGCCACAGCAGCTCCGACGTGACGGAGGTTGAGCATGACCCGATCCCCGATTTCACACCGATCATTCCTTTACCGGATGAGGTGCCGGTCACCACTGGCGAGGAGAACGAAGAGGAGCTTTATTGTGCTCGTGCCAAGCTTTTCCGCTTTGCCGACAAAGAGTGGAAAGAGCGCGGTATTGGTAATGTTAAGTTGCTCAAGAATACTGAGGGCAAAATACGTCTGCTCATGAGGCGCGAGCAGGTCCTCAAGATCTGTGCCAACCACATGCTCAGAAAGGACATGGAACTAACGATGATGAAGAATAATGAAAAGGCGTACATTTGGGTGGCTAATGACTTCGCTGATGAAGAAGTGAGGCTGGAAAAGCTTTGCATTCGATTCAAAACAGCAGAGGAAGCTGCTAGTTTTAAGGAGAACTTTGATAAGGCCAAGAATAGCTTACCTGATGAGGAAGATAAACCAGCCACTGAAACGAAAATTGTGTCCAGCTGGTATGTATATAGTGAATTCAAAATTTTTTCTTATTATTATTGTTTATCGAACACGTTTATTTATAAACAAATATTTGTCGCAGCACTGACAAGTCTTTAACCAAGCCGACAAAGCCCGACACAATACCTACTAACAAGCCGGTAGAAAAGATCGGCGGCTTCTCATTCTCTTCTTCGCCAATTATCCAGAAGGTGCCTAGTACAGCTGATACACCAGAACAAAAGAAAGCCGAAGAACAAGCCAAACCTAGCCCCTTCGCATCATTCTCGTTTGTCAAATCGGCCGAACCAATAGCAGCAGCTAAAACTCCCACTATTGGTGGATTCAGTTTCGGTAGTCCTGCGACACCAGGCACTCAGACACCTATCTTTGGCCAAGATCGTAAGTATTCTATGCTTCGTTTTTACATATATCTTAAGTGAGTTATAAATCACTACATTTTCTTTGTAGTTTCCAAGGCAACACTTAGACGTCCTCTTGCTCCTGGACCGACTGACTTATCTAAAGGTATGTAATTGTATCATTATTCTAAAAATTTGTAAATTTTTTGTATTAAATTACTATCTCTTCTGATTTCAGGAAGCGAATTAAGCCGGATAGAAGATGGTGAAATTGTTATAGCAGAGCAAAATATCAACCTCATGCACTATACAAGTGATAACAAATTGTGGAAAGAAAAGGGCAATGGAATCATTAAAGTATGTCAAAAGAATGCTAACTTTCAAAATATGCTTAGATAACTATTAGATATTTTTATTTACTGATGTATTATCAAACAATTTTTAAATAGGTTTTATTTGAAAAATCGACTGGAAGAGTTCGCCTTCTGATGAACACAGAAGACAACTCCAAGACTATTTACAATCAAATAGTACCACCAAGGACTGTATTTAACTTGAAATCAGATACAGTAAACTGGACATTGGAAAATGAGAAAAATAAGCCTGATTCTTATCTAGCACGATTCAAAAATTACGATCAGGTAAATAACGTTAAAAAATTCAATATCGATTTCGAAAACTGCAGTCTTAAAATTTATACTTTGTATTTTCAGGCCTCGCTCTTCCAAAAGTCTTTGATGGGCTACTTAGAAAAATCAGCGAAGCTAGCGAGCAGCAACAAATCGACTAGCTCGAGCTCATCTTCACAACAGAAACCTTTGTCAGAAATATTCAAGCCGGCTGCAGGTTCGTGGGAGTGCAAGGGTTGCTATACACGTAACAACGCTTCAGCAAAGAACTGCGTGGCTTGCCAAGCACCTTCTCCTTCAGCTGCTGCAGCAGTGACAGCACCCACGGCGAGGCCAACCATACAAACTGTCAGCAAAAACTTGTTTGATCAGTTTAAACCAGCAGCAGGTATGAGATTTATTTGTTACTTTGCCAAATTATGTAATGCGAATACATTTTCTAATATACATATATGATTGTAATTACAGGTTCATGGGAGTGTAAGGACTGCTACACACGCAATGATGCCGGTGTCATTAAGTGCGTTGCCTGTCAAGCCGCAGCACCAGGTCAACCTGCTATGGAACCACCAACACCTACCGTAGCAGCATCTGCAGCTAGCAAACCCTTGTCGGAGTTGTTCAAGCCGGCGGCAGGCTCCTGGGAGTGCAAACAATGCTACGTTGTCAATAGCCAGTCGAACCAATATTGTGCTGCCTGTGACAAGCCCAAAGATCCGTCCATGCCACCCAAACCTAAGACTAGTGGAGGTTTTCTAATTAATTCGCAAGCCCCTGATACCAAGCCAACCTTCTCGTTCGGAATTCCACAGGTAAATTAAATATTGGAGATGGATAAATACAAATATTTAAGAAAAATGTTTTTAACTACTGTGTCACCTTGAACAATGAATTTAATATTTTTCTTAATTTTGCACAGGCCACTCAACCAGCAGCTGGCAAACCTAGTACAGGTTTCAGTTTTAATCTTTCCACCAAACCTGCTAGCGAGAATGCCGTTTCTTCACCCATCAACATTTTCGCTAACAAATCCCCTAATACGAGCTTCCAGTTTGGCATGCAACCACCTAGCACTCCGCCTAATTCCGGAGGTGGACCCTTTACTTTTGGTTCACCCGGAAAATCCTTCGACTTCCAGTTTCAAGCCAAGTCGCCACCAGTGAAATCACCCGAACGTCACGAGACCAGCGACGAGGATGTTGTTGAGGAGGCCGAGGACGTGTACTTTGCTCCCATTATACCCCTTCCTGATAAAATTGACGTCAAGACTGGTGAAGAAAATGAGGATGTCTTGTACAGTCATAGAGCAAAGTTGTTTAAATTTGATACAGCTACTAAAGAGTGGAAGGAAAGAGGTTTGGGAGATATCAAGCTTCTGAGGCATGTGGAAACAAAGAAGCTTAGGCTTGTTATGAGAAGAGATCAGGTACCTAAGAATATTATTTGATGTCTTAGAATTGTTTCACACTATAGCATGTAATCACAGCAATATTTTTAAATTAATATAAGTACCAAAAGAAATTTAATTTTTGTTTCTGACATAGGTATTGAAATTATGCTTGAACCACGTGGTTACGGCAGCACTGGAAATTTCATCAAAGGATGATAAGACATGGATGTGGAAAGCTGGTGATTACAGCGAGGGAGAAATCGAATATATACAGTTTGCCTGTCGATTCAAGACACCCGAGATTGCTGCAGATTTTAAGAAGGCCGTTGACGACGCTTGCAGTGGTATCGAGAGCACTGGCACCAGCACGGTTTCTAGTACAACTACAACCAGCAAAAAAGACTCTTCCCTAGATATTGAGGTAAATTTTGTATTTCATAAGGGGATTAATTGCGTGGCAATTGTAATTATTTCTTATGTTTGTCCCACAGGTCGTTTATGAGGTGAAAGTTACTCCTGAAGAAAAAGCCGCAGCACTCAAGCTCCAACTACCCGAAAACTTTTATTCGTATAAATACAAAGCTGACTGTCCAGGTTGCAGAGGCTGCAAAGATTCGGATGAGCCTCTCTTCAAGAACGACAAAACAAAGTCTCAGCAACAATCTGTGCCAGCAAAACCAAATGCACCCATCTTTGTCAAAGCGAATGATTCCGCCCCAGTATCTGCGAGCGCATCTGCTTTTGGTAACATTTTCACCAAACCTGCAACCACCGCCGCAACAACGACACAACCTGGTTCTGGACTTAAGATGACTTTCGATACTTCGACACCACCAATTTTCGGGGGTGGTAAGAGCGTTTTTGGGGATGACAATACAGGTTAGAGTTTTCTACTTGTTTTATTTTCCATAACTATCGATTTTATTTATTTTACAAAATCAACTCCTGTTCGAATAGTTTGCTAGATATTTGCTATCGCAACAATTACATAGCTGTACAAGTACAACATTCAGTAAAACCAGAAATAATTGCAACGCCTAATAACAAACTATTTTCTGTTATTTATATTACAATACCAATCTTAGTATATAACATCTATATTATATACTTATACTACAAAATTCTAAGCATTACCTTACCTTCTACTCAACAGCAAAGTCAACAAGTTTCGTCTTCGGTCAATCAAACACTACCACCTCTGTTGTTAAACCTGACTCTCAAGGCTCCACTGGTCTGGAAAATCTGAAAATCTGTGAGCCCACAGCAAAACCTCAAGTATCCTCCACAACAACCCTCACTACTACTGCTAACATATTTGGTGGCTTTGGAGGTAGCTCGACTACTGCTGCTTCAACGAAACCTCCTTCTACTTCAATCTTCAGTCCACCTACCAAGAACATATTTGGTGAATCGAAGCCTATATTTGGAGAAAGTAAGCCAATCTTTGGAGACTCTAAACTTGCGTTTGGAGAGTCAAAGCCGCTCACGGTGAGCTCGGGCATTTTTGGAAATAGCAAACCCCCTACAACAAATATCTTTGGTGGTACAGCTGCATCAACTACTGCTGCGACGGCCACGACGACCAGCAGTACCAGCAACTCGATATTTGGTGCAACCACGACTACGTCGTTGTTTGGTGGAGCATCAAGTGCTGTACCAAGCTTTGGAGCACTCGCTAGTCAGGGCAACACTACTGCGAATGGAGGCAAGTCTATTTTATTTTTGTTATAAAGATTTTGTGATTGAATTGTAATTAAATATTTGAATCTAATCCATTTAATACTTTTCCGATTCCAGGTTTGTTTAGTTCGACTACTTTCGGCAGTACCGCACCTGGCCTCAACGCCAAATCTACAACTGTACCAGTAACAGCGTCCACAACAACTACCACAACAGCCGTTAGCACGAATTTATTCGGTGGCAACGCTGCAACCCAGTTCACGTCGAAGTTAACTTTCGGCACTGGCGCAGCTCCGACTACCAATGTTTTCGGCAACCTGAACAGCGGTACTCCCAATATCTTCGGTGGATCCAAACCTCCGCCAGAAGATAGTGAATCGAAAAAGGAGAGCGCGGTTAATTTCCTACCCACTGAGAATTCGCTGTCTTTTTCGACACTTGCGCAGAATGTTCAAGAGAAGCAACCAGTTTTCAGGACGGGTATTTAAGATTTGATTAAATACATTATTTCCATAATTATTCACATATTTATTAAGTTGAAATAATTGTTGTAATCAATTTGAATTTGTTTATATCTTCCTTCAGATCCAAACTTTACGTTTGAAGGAGCAGGAGCTTCAGTATTTGGTGTTAAAAATGCTCAAAAGAATGCAGATAAGACTAAAAAAACACCGAATTCTAAGAAAGACAAAACAAAAGATGACGACGAGGAAGGCGATGAGGAAAACGAGAATGGAGATGAACATGATCCGTACTTTGAGCCAATTATTCCTTTGCCAGATGCTATTGAAGTTCGAACCGGAGAAGAAGATGAAGAAAAAGGTTAATAATTTATTACTTATGCTTAATCGAATATTTTATTTTATTTCTGACCAACATATAACATTTTTTAAACAAATCAAAATATTGTTAATCAGTATTAAATAAATTTCAACTCTTATCTATTTACAGTGTTCTGCCACCGTGCTAAGCTCTACAGATATGACAACAATACAAAAGAATGGAAGGAGCGAGGTACAGGTGAGATGAAGCTGCTCCATCATGCAGAGCATGGTACCTACCGTTTACTGCTGCGGCGCGAGCAGGTACACAAGGTTGTGTGCAATCTGCTTCTGACTTCGGATCTGGAATTCCGCGAGCTTAACTCATCGGACCGAGCTTGGATGTGGGCTGGCATGAACTATGCCGAAGCTGATAATCCCGAGGTTGAACAGCTCGCAGTGAGGTTTAAGACGCCCGAGCTGGCCTCACAGTTCAAGGAGGCGGTGGATAAAGCACAACAGGCGCTCGCCGAAAAGCAGATGCAAGGTAGCTAAGTGCCGTTTTACACGCACACTTCAACAAAGCAAGATTTTTCGACAGTTATTCTGCTTTTATCATAGGGAATTGTTATTAAGAGAGAGAAGAAGATATAATTGAAAAGATATTTTTTATTCTTTTATTAAAGGGGGGGTGCATGTACGTATTTTTAAAGAATTTTTTAATACGATTGATAAGACTATCATATAGAAATGCTATTGAAGTTTTGTCTGGTCCTTTCATTCAACATCAAATTGAGATAGACGGTTCTCGTTTCTATTACATTAAATTTTTATATGCTTTATACCAACGAAACCTCCGTGAATATTCACTTATTTAAAAGATCTCCTTTTGTAAATACTATCTGATAAAGTTTTTCTGCTTATTAGATTTCTATTTAATATACAAATTCATAATACTGCTTAACGGGTTTGCAAGTAAGCTAATATTTGTCTATACTACACAGTACGGTTAAATTAACAGTCTGTTTTTTCGAAATGAGGAATTACAAAAATTGATTATTTCACTTAAATTTGAACGCCTGGTGCATTCATGAATTCTATTATATTGCATTCAATTTGAATGATTGCTGTTATTTATGAGTGTAGATTTATTAATTTAACCGTTAGTATTTGAGTTATTTATCAAATAATAAATAAATTTCTGCTAGACATTATGCATTCCCTTTGTGATGTTTCTAAATGTTGGCGTCTTAAAAACTTATGACTGAGATATAAAAACGAATAAATCATAGACTGATTGTTATGGTGAAAGTTTACACTTTTTTAACAATGCTACTTGTTTTTTAATTATACATTTGATGTCTAGCTCATAAAATTATTATCTGTCACATTACATATAGTTATTTACTTATTCGTACTCTTTGATAAAATAAATCTAAATTTAGCAATTTTTACTTTTTAATATATATATATCGTTCCTCTACTTTTCAATACTATGATGTATTGTTAGAGATAATCATTACGGCAGGAATTTATAATATAATTTGTATAGGAAAACACGAATTTCATTTTAAATCGCCAATTTTTCTAGTTGAATATTATTAATAATATAAATTTTTTATATTTTAACTTCTCTAGTATTCAAATTTCGTTCGCTATATAACAATACGATCAAAAAACAATTATACATTTTCTTGTTAAACTCTAAGTTTAGGTACATATTTAAAGATATCACAAAATCGTGTGTAATATTTAACATATAAATATTGTGTAGTCAAATTCACTTTTAAAAAAATGTTAGAAATAATTATATAAGGTCAGCTATTTCACGTTAATTTTTTTTTAAAGGAACACAGTCTTTGTTCATTTGTAATATGATTCACTTGTATGTTATTGCTGTATACAACCCTTTATGCTTACTCTATTTTTTAATGCTTTAGTTCACTTAATTTGCACCTAAGTTGGTTATGACGAATTTGTAACAAAAATTTAATCTTAGAATTTGTATGGCATTTTAGTTTTATCAATCAATAAATAAAAATAAGTTACTTTTACATAAGTTTGTTTCATTACTTCAAATTATTATTCTAGTTCATTGTTTTTTAAATAAAAACAGTTTGTACCGCGAATTTTTGCGAGTTTAACATTATGAGAATTCTTCATATATCTGGCTAAATTGACTAAGTAATATCAAGTTAAAAATCATTGTATTTCAGGTGAGTATTCAAAAATTTTGTAAACCAAACCGAAAGATTAAAAAACATGTAATAATGACGTTAATCATAGTTCTCAGTGTTTATTTATGATTCACCGTGCAAACTTGCATCATAGCAAAGTAACTAAACTAAATCATGTACAATTGATCGTGAACTATATTCTACAAGAATACAGCTCAAGATGTAGACGCTAAAAAAGCTTTGAATAATCACAACAAAAAACAGTATAAACTGAAACTTGGCTCCTTCCTTTCTGTTCAACTTGTAGACATTCAGAACGCAGCGTACGACAGTGGTGAGGAGGATTATGCAGAAGGCGGTGAATACGATGAGGACGAAGAAGAGGAAAATGATGACGAGGACGACGAGGAGGACGAAGACCAAATGACGATGTTCGAGAAACGAGCAACGGTGTACGCTCAAAACGAGGGCGAGCTTAGCTGGAAGCACGTAGCAATGGGCAACCTTAAAGTCCTCTACGACTCGTCCTTCTTCGGGGTCAAAATCGTCGTCGAGAATGATAACAACGAATTGGCTAGCGAAACCGTCATTAGTGTCGACACCACAATGCAGGTGAGATTCATTAATTGTCGTTTTTAATTCTGTTGATTTTATACAAAAGTATTTTTAATTTTTGTTTAACATGCTAATTTTAATATAAACTCATAGTAATGAATATATCTTTGAGAAAATATAATTCAAGATATTAATTAATCAAAATTCTATAGCGCAATGAAAAAGAATGCACGTGGGCAGCAATTGACTATGCAGTAGTTCCGCAAGTGCGACGCACTTTGAGGGCTGTTTTCTCGTCAACCCAGACTGCTGAGGAAATGTACCAGACCTTCCAAGAAGTAAGTTTATTGAATTCGAATTGATTTAGAGTCAATTGTGACTTAAAATTAATAAAACTAATTTTTTTTTTGTATTGCAGGGACTTGAATGTGCCACAAAAGCTGATATTCGAGAATAAATCGTTTGTTTGCTTTTATCAAAATAGGAAAAAAATCATGTGTACAATTCGATTTTTTAAAAGAATTTTTGGAATTATTAGTGTATAAAGGAACTATAGCGTTTTTACGTAAAAAAAAAAGATCGACGAACGATCCTAGACTTTTTGAAGTTTAAGAGGAACTCCTGTAA
>UCQR01001979.1:0-15602 GCA_900474235.1 Cecidostiba semifascia
CGCCTAGTCTGCAAGTTACATCAAAACCCGTTTTCACGTCATTCAATTTGGAAATAAAAGATAAGGAATTACGTTTTCTGTGAACTTGGCTGATATGCATGCAGCGTCTTCTGAATATCATGCATTTTCTTTACATCTATGCGGTCAACCTCGAATTGCATCAGTGCGTCTATACATTTTGGACGTTGTGCAATTTTTGTTTTTAGAAATTCAAGCTAAATCTCATTCGCATAAAATCAATATTGATGACTCACACAATACCATCAGGCTGTTGCCATTGAGCGGAATAATTTTTCAAAATTTCCTCTATACATTTCACTGTTTATAAACATACGAAACATTGTGAAATTTGCACGAGACACGCACGCATAATCAATACGAACTTGAATAACATATACAGAGAAATGCGCCCGTCCGCGGTAATATGATAATTCCGGATGGATTTCTTCTGTTGACACACTTACTTTGCATACAGTAGCGCTATCGCTATCAATCACTAGCGATAGTTATAATAACGATCTTTGACATAACGATCCTCTGTCGCAAAGTATAAAATATCTCGTCGTACTGCGCTCAAATTTGTAAAATAAAACGGAATAAACAAACAAGTGCGTTGACGCGACTGAAAAGTCACGATCAGGCGTGACACATCTGTCGCATCAAGGAGCGGCGGCAAATCGCGCGAGAAAAGAACAAGAAAATGGAGGCAGGCGTGGGAGGAGCGCCACCGCCCCCGTTACGACATCGCGCACGCGCCGATGCTATAACACTGCTGTTTGGTTTAGTTTTGCGACATCACCTGCATCGAGAGTGAACGTGGTAGTTTTGGCTAGTGCAAATTGCAGTTTGTTGTAAATATAGCCTAAAGGTCTGACGTCAGGGGACAGGGTGTATTTTGAGAAAATGTTTAATTATGATTCATCTTGCAGTATGCTAATGAGTGTATACGTTGAATGACTAGAGTGCAATCCTGCGACGCCGACTATTTATATTTTTCTTTCATTACAAATACCATCGCGTAAATGTAATTCAATTAAATTTTATTTAAGAAAAATGCTAATATTCGAGGAATCTACGCTTATACGCGTTTCCATTGAATACAGAATTTAATGGAAAGTTATTAGAATAACTCGGATGCAACGTATTAATTATTTTGCAATTTTAATAGGCGGCTTCGCTGCTTAGCCGTGTTAGCGCAAGAGATACGCCTTTCAGCTATACGGCACGTATTTGAGCTTCTAATGAACACGCGTGTTATTTTTAAGCAGTTTGCGGTAATAAAACGACTGTTGCTCAGCATGATACATAAGTACAACCTGTAAAAGATAACATTCTCGGCAAATTAATACGAATCGTACAACTCATAAAATTTATATCTTTAATCAATCATCCGAAATATTAGCTAATGCTTTGGTTGATAAAATCATAAGAAAATTTGTATGAACATCTCTTATTACAAAAAAGTTAATTAATAATCATCATCTTTTTCATGTCCAGATTTTGACTTGTCTGGTGGCCATCGCCTGTGGCCAAGACGACCTCTATTTCCGCAAGCCGGAGAAGATCGTCAAAGCCTCGAACGACGTGGGCGAGAAACTCGGCAACTATGCTTTCACCTACGAAACCGAGGGTGGCATTCTTCAAAGCGAGGTCGGCAAGCGCAAGTACGAGGGTACCGACTCCGAGACTCAACTGATCCAAGGATCGGTTCAGTACAACGCTCCCGATGGCACCCCCATCGCCATCAGCTGGACAGCTGACGAATTCGGTGCCCAGGTCTCCGGAACCCATCTACCCACTCCACCTCCGATCCCACCAGAGATCCAGAGGGCTCTCGATTGGATCGCCAAGCAGCCCACCACTGAGGAGCCCGATTACAATGATCCCGCTCCATCGACCTCCGCCAAGCCCATCACGCTGAAGAAGCAGACTTTCAACAAGCCTCTGCCCCTCAAAAGGCAACAGTTCTGAGGGACTGATTGGGGTGAATTGAGCAGGACTGGGCGTTTGTTGAAGGACCGGAATTTGCTTGCTTGAGAGTGTGGTTGGTCGTTTGTTTGTTGTTAATACTCATGTAAAATTTTTTGTTTACGTCGAGCTGAATTACGTTATGATATATCAATGTTCCTTGTAAGAATCTCGGACAGTATAGATTGCCTTTGATGCGACGAATATGAGCGAAATTTATGTTTTTGCGGGAAACGTATTATTACAAATAATGTGTGGTTTGTTTGATTGATCATGAACATGAACTGCTGTCGGCTCAACAAATCGAGTTCTGTTGTTTAACAATTCACTGAATTAGATATTAATTAGTGTGATGGATTATATTTTTTTTAAAAGATTTTTTATATATTTGTTCATAATTTTACATGCATCGGTTACCTTGTACCTGTACAACAGACACAATACAAAATAGATGTAACGAACTTAGATGTTTACATGCCAAATATAACTATGCAGATCTTTACAATCACCTTCATATTTTGACATATATACAGTTTGCACATTCAATAACATGAAAGCACTGAAAAAATAGATTAATTTTTTAAAACATTACTATTTGCGTATTTTATTATTCTTAATTATCCTCAATCCTGATGTCAGTTCAAACATATCTCTATTAATTTTATTTTTTGTATATTTAATTCCGAAAAAAAACTTGATTTTTAACTTATCGGGTAAGTAGCAAGATTCACAGTCGATAGCTCTTATCCTTTCACTTGAATTAACTCTGCTTTACCTGAATCATCTCGAGAGCCTCATTAAGCTGCTTACCGGACGATATTAATGCTTCTCCATTTCGATGTCGACATCATATAAACCTACGATGGATAAAATTATACTAGGTAAAACTTTCAAAAGATGATGGTAGATGTCGTTCGTGTTGAATTTTGAATTTCGAAACTATTTGTGAAAATTTATGAAAGTAAGACATTTTTATATTTTTACAATTTTTTTCTGATTTATCAGAACGAAACTACAAGTGACTGAGCTAAAGCGTTGCCTTGAAAATAATTACGATGTAAAGAAGTTTGTATTACTTTTTTTGCCGTTGTATTCATCTGCTGATGCAGAACCATTTATCTGTGATATCATCACACTTGCATGATAATATTGATAATGCATTTGAACAAAAGTAATTTCTCGTCTGAAATAAATTTAATTTTTGATTCATTTTTTAGCCTTCATTGTTTTAAAAAACGTACTCAACTCAGCTCTTACCAAACAGTTATAATGGAACAGATTGTAACATTATTCTTTCGAAACTTTGTTTTTTGACAGATGTAAATTAATTTAAAAATAGAAACGTTATTAATGTTTAAAACACATATATGGATAAGAAAAAGCTAACCATAGACTCACGAAACACCTTAAATCCTCAAAAAGTCAAGAAAACCAGCAGCCATCATCCATCACTCGACACAATGTCGCGGCAGTCCGTAACAACTCTAAAATTACATAAAATTTTTGCGCTAGTCGATCCATCAATACGCCAGCAATAAAAGACGAGCGTTAACCGCGCATTGGAGATGAAAAAAAAAAATCCAACAGCCGAGCGAAAAGTGCAAAGCGAAGACGAAGTCTGAATGCTCTATTGTGTGTGTCACGATTTCACGTGGAGAGGAGAACGAAAGTGTCTTCGTATATCCATTCTCTTTCCTTTCCCGGCCGATAGTCCATGCTCATCCATAGGTACACGTGTACATACGTAGCGAACCATCCCATCTCTCATTCAAGAAGCATCGAGTAATAATATCGCCTCAAGGTGACGACGGAACGACGTGCACGGGGATCATTGCTGACCCACATGGTGGCGATAGATTTTTTAAAAAAATCCTTTTTAGCGATGATGCGAGTCCAAACTACAGTTGCACTAAAATTTCTATTTCTACAGTAGACTCTTATGAGAAATATCATCTCTTAAGAAAATATAGAAAAAGTTGCCCTTGAAGCGTATGGGCAAATCTGCGAACGATCACTTGAGAAATTTAATGTTGTATAGAAAAAAAAAATGATGTGCTCGAGACTGTGTTACGAGTTTCTAATTAGTGAGTTGCGCGCGATGTGACTTTGGTCGATTAGAGTTCATTATAGTTGGATAAAGTAGTCGTTTTGAAAAAAAATCTGTAGTAAGAAGTGAGTGTGCATTTAAGCCATTAGTTTACAAATGATGATGCTGCTTAAGACTTCCGTTCGAATTTTTTGTCATCAAAGTGATTAGAAATCAACGCGATGATGTAATTTACATAAATCAAAAGTAGGTAACAGGCGATACAAAGAACACACAGTAATTTTCAATATTTAAGAAATGTTTAATAACACAAAACAGACCTGCTATTCATAAACAGCATGTCGACGAGAAAAAAAATTTACAAAAATAGTACAAAAACGTTTAGTAGAATTTACAAAAAGGAAAAATCATATCGTACATCCTCCGCATCTAATAAATCCCTCTAATATAGAGGGTATCAGAAACTCAACGTCGTTACTCCTTAGTTGTTCTTCTCCTCCTCAACTGGCTGAGGGTGAGCGGCGATCCATTCGAGTGCCCTCTGGATGGCCTCGGGGATAGCGGGAGCGACGGGGAGATGAGCACCCTGAGGCTGGAATCCGTTCTCGTCGGCGATGTATTTGACCTCGATGAGGTTGCCTTCGGGGTCGGTATAGCTGTAGGAACCCTCAGCAGCGATGGCCTCGTTCTCAGAGCCAACGTTGCGAAGAGAGCCGGATTCTTCGGCCTTTGTGCCATCACCGGTCTCGTAGTTGTAGTTGTAGCTGCCGTCAGGGTTGGGGCCATCGAGAGCTTGACGGAGGATTGGGACTGGGCTGCTGGATTCCAGAGGAGCACTGCTGGCTACTGCCAGGGCGACGGCGAGAACTGCGAGGAACTGGAATTTTCAATTTCAAAAGGAGTTAGTCGGATTGTTCTTTTAATTTTTATCGAAAGTTTGATTTTTGTATAACGCAAGCTAGATTTAACAAGTTTAATGTTTTGATAATTTTTTCAAATCCTTGTATTAACGACAGCAAAAGTTTCGAATTTATGTATCTTGAAGAGCCTTGGCATAAAATCATTAGTTTGATTAAGAACTAACATAATATAATTCGTTTTCAAATTTATAGGAAACCTTGGCGATTCGTTTGATGGATTTGATAATATATTCTAGTGACAGCCTCGGAATCGAGGGATACCATTTAACGACCGCCAAAAATCAGAGGATTATTTCGTCGTAAAACTTTATTTCGGAGATTAGAGGCTGCGTGTGTGCGCTATAAAGGTGCTAATTAAATTCATCGGTTTATGGCGCGAGCGATATTTTCGACGATGACTCGATATTGCGTTTTATCATCGAAAGTCATTTACTCGATGTTCCGCGCTATTAATCGTTATTTATTATGTTTACCCATTTCAATTGACGATTTCATAGTCGTGTTATTCAAATTCTGCGCGTACTTCAATTTCCGTAAATGTGCATGAAATAAATTACGACACGCGCATCTTCTCTTAGCGTCGAGCTTTAATTAGCGTGAGATATTCTAATGTATGGAAACTAGAGTCGGAACTTTTGTTTTGATTTTATTACGCATCTAAACTATAATCATTTTTTCTTTGAAATATGTAAATATTCTTATTCTTTTTGTAATTTAAAATAATCGAAGATAACCGCCCGAATTGTCAGAAAAATAATATTTGTTTTAAATAAACACACATTACATTTTAACAGAGTTGCAAGTCGCGTTTACATTTAAACAAAGATGGATCACTGATGATATACCGATTTTTAAGTAGACCCGCATCTCGCACAGTACAGCGCCGTTTATACACATGCTAAGTACACAATCCTCCCGTACAGCCTTGGCCTCACAAAGGATGACACTTTTCGATCGTCTACAAATACTCGACAATGCCAACCGAACGCAACCGATTCTTCTCGAAAAGTCGCCCAATCATCTTCTGATACAATGCTCATATAAGCATACAATGCCTCTCTCGCGGTCCGCGTTTTTTTGTCGTGGTTAAACACTGCGTCTGCTACTCACCAATCGGCTCATCTTGGGCAAATAGAAAGACACGAAGTCACGTCTGATGGATCACCAAAGAAACTTTTTAGCGAACTGACACTTGCTGCCTCCTGGACCCAGCGCTTTATATACATCCGGCTGAGGTCTGTGTATGTACTCGGAACATGAGTGATCTTAGCTCCCCACCCTCGAATCCCTTCCCATCCGAAAATACGCAGTTTCGTCAATTTCAATTTCGTCGGTCGCTTTTTTCTCCAAGGAACCCGCTAATGGCGTCCTATACCTCTTACATCGCTATAGCAGAGGTGTGGATGATAGGCTTATGCGCGTAATTCTAGATGTGGGTTTTTGGGTGGGAAGGAGGAGAGATGAACCGATTGTCGGTCGAAATCGACCTCATAGGCGTCCATTTGAGCCAGGTGCGTCAAAGGTCGGTACTTGACTAGCTAATGGTGACAATAATGATAATGGCTTTTTATGAGATAAGCTTCTTGGGTGATGATCGCGTGAAGGGAACGAGACGCGCAGTTGATGTTTAGAGTTATACGCACACTGAAGCTAATGGATTTTTTATGGTAATTCTCGATCATGCTTTTCTCGAGCATGTGTGATTTGCGTATAGAAATTTTTATTTTAGTAAAAATGTATAGTTTTTAGGATAATTTATTTTAGTGCTTCGATTATATTTTTGGTCATGAGGTAGCACAGAGCTACGGTGACGATTTCGTGTTTTGTCAGATAAACGTATACGTAATCAGTGCGGAAGTGTTTTTGGAGAACGTGATTTAGATTACATACTTACAAACAGTGATACTATTTTGCTTGATTTTCTTGAATATTAAAACGGGAAGTGATTATACAAATTTCGATTGATACGTTAATACTTGTTTTAATTGAAGTAATAACTTTGGTTTTATTTCTGCAAACTTTAGAAAAAATTTAAAGGTTATTTTTTTAATGAAACGTATGTTACTCAAAAATTAAAGATAACTCGAGCTACATAATAGTCATTGCTTGAATAACACTACCAATAACATGGAATTTTCTTTTCTACAATAGCAATTGTCAGAAATTATATCTTTTTGAATATTCTTTCAAAATTATATCTTTTTGAAGCACAAAATTGAGTTTTCAATAAAGAATCTATCTACTTGCAGTCACTATAGAAATAGCGGTATTTCACAGTAAAATATTTCGGCTTATATCTCTACTCTTTATCGTCAAAAAGTTTTATGTTACATTATAAATTTGCTTGTTTATATGTCCCTACACACGTTAAATGTGCACGTTGCAAAATGACATGTTTTAATACAAAACAATTTTATGTATATTACATTTATGGAATTTGATGCGGACTAATGGTGCATGTTTTGAAGTACAAGCTTTAAACTGAAAAATCGAGTCCTGAGCTCATAGCGAAATCCTTCGTGCACGAAACGCCAGGAGTTGCATCGTTATTCAGAAGTGCATGCTGCTACTTGTTTACTTAGGCAATATTTTTGTCGTCGTTCATTAATTTATTAAAGTGAATGAAGGGAGATAAAACCACGCTCTTGCAAGTTGTATATTTAATGAGAAACTCTGCTAATGAATTACCGAGAATAAAAATAACGTTTCTTCTGTGGTGTATAGATCAATGTGCACACACAGAATTTTATTACAGCTGAAATTATCATTGAGTAAAAAATCAAAAGTCAAAAGAAGTAGGTATTGAAAGAATGACGAAATCTTCCAGAGATTTATTTACAAAATTTCTGTCGCATGGATGACACAACTTTCAAAACTACTCATAGATTTGTTTGCAAAGTGATACATTTTAAAACAAATAAAGGCTTCTTGTAAATACACTGAGTATAGAAAGTGAAAACTTATCTGATTGGCTTTGCTGATCTTGAACTGACCTTAACCTATTGGTCAGAACCTATGACCTAAAAAAATTCAATAACCACTTAGGCTAATGTCTACTAAATTTTCATTTTATACTTGACAATTTTTCGTAGATTTTTAAATATCGATGACATTTAAAGTAGAAAAAAATCTTTCTTACTTATTCATATAAGGTATTATATTACGAATGCGTCGACACGTAATCGACGATCAAACACTAGGAATACTCTTGATTTGTTCGCGCTGCGGGCAAAAAAGAGTTTCTTCTTGACACGCGAATCGCTGGAAGCGAGTTACACCATGTTTAATGCGATCAATTAATCCACGGTAACGCCCATAATGTGTGTCTCCGCTGATAGCCAAATCATCGTAATTTCGAAGCTCTCTCTTTTTTTATGGCTCAACTATGGCTCACACTCGGCTTCACGTCCATTCTAATGCGGGCAGATCAGACCTGTAGCGCCGCAAGCAACAATTAATAAAGAAAAAGGCGATTTTCGGTGTTACAGAAGTGGTGTCCTATTAATTTAGGTAAATAATCGTTTAAGGGAATTATATGGCCAATGATATTTATGGTTTGCATTATATGCAAATGATGAAAATGCCAAGTCATTACTTTTATATAATAATTTTTTAAGAAATGAAAAGATTGTTGGTTTCGTATTTTTTTATTATATAATGCATATAATTAAAACTATTGCTTAAAATTCTTCATTAACAATGATTAAGCTTAAACTATTATTAATAATATTTGAAATATTAAAAAATGAACCTCCACTTAAGTCCTCATAATAAAGACACTATATACAGCGTCTATAAAATCATCAAAAATAAAAATTTGTGATTCAAATTTAAAAAGCGTATTAACGTCACGAAGATGGCGTTAGACTCATGGATTCTTCAAAAGATTTATGCAAACGTGCATCCATAATCCTCGCTTTTGATGTAATACTTCGGGAGTACTTTCGAAGACATCCAGTGTCTTTCTGTAAATGCATTTGGAAGAACATCGTGTTTACTACTGCGTTATTTTCAGAAATGGCATGATTTTGCATCCGATGCCGTTAATGATGTTGTCACCTCTTCCAAAAACATGTTGTTATTTTCGTAGACAGACTGATTATTTTTAGAAAATGATTTCATAATACTTCACTAACAACTTGTCAACTATGTATTCTTATAACATCAATAAATTAATAGAATTAGAATGTATAGAAGTTTCGATGATTTACAAAAGGTAAAATTAAACAGATATTTGCAAATGGTTCAAATTATGAATGAAAATGTATTCGAATTTAATTATTTAGTTAGTATGAAAATTAATTCTACATTTTCAGAGTATAATGTCCGATATAATATGCGTCTGCTAAAGATGGGACCTCCTCCTACTCCAACAAAAATGTATTTGAATATTTATAAATATTCAGATTACCACTCTTTAGAACTTAAGCGCTTCATTAATTCTCGCGATCAATAAGCCCGTTTTTCAAAAAGGATAAAAACTAACAGACCTATCGATTATTTTTTTCTAATTTCAGTGGACTGTCTTGATTTTGCGTATTTTCCCAGAAATTCAAGGATACCATAACTTTGTTTGTTTGATATAGTATTGTGTACATACATTATACGTTGCACAAGGATAAAATATTTTTAATATCCCAACTAACGTGTTTGTTTGCATTTATCTGATTGCAATAATGAACGGAGTGAATCATCTGAAGCAATAATATATACAATCCGTTAAAACAGCATTGTAGTCAATGGCAGAGGGTCATCAACCCGAGAGTTGCCGAATAAACTCCAGACACTAGCCGTCCTCGGAGCCAACCCCATAAAGAATACCCCCCGAAGAAATGTTCTATCCAATCTCCAACTCACCACATCATATCCTACACACTTATCTATATCCAGAAAAATCGCCGGTCGCCCAATAAATCAGTGAAATTTATTCCTCAAACTCGACCAATAACATAATCCAGCCGGGCTGACGAAAACGTGTCGTAAGAAAGCCGAGAATGTCCCGCAGCAGCCGAAAATACACGGACGACACTTTTTCGATGAGTGTATGTTGTCGAGGGACTGAGGGGGAGTGAAGACGACAACGTCGGACGACCAATACACACCCGTGTGCGAAGGGGCCCTCCTCGTGTCTTCGTGATTATATAAAAGGCGCGTCGCCAAGCTGGGACCGCATATCAACAGGACACACGTGCCGAGCAGATATATCAAACACACAACATGGTAAGTCAACGCTCTCGTGCTCTCTACGTGGTTATGGTGTCGTTTTAGTGCGTTAAACTTGTTTTAGTGCGGATTTCGGAGTGGCTCGATTACGCGTAATCATATTTCTGTGCCCTTCTTGCGTCGTTGATCAAATATTGGAAAAATAATGGTATAATTTGATAGTTTCGTACGAGCAATTTCTAGAATCGTAGTCTTTTAAAAAAGAGTGGATAATTTTCGTACGCTAAAGCAAATTCTTTGAAAAGATTTTATTTGAGAGAACTGATATTGTAATTCGAGTTGAAATCCTAATCTTTGAAAATTTTCGAAAATAATTTGTTAAAATTTCAAACGTTTGAAAATTGCATTTTTTACGATTGAGCAAACCATTATTTTACACTATAATTTTATTTTTCAAAAATCGACAATTTTCATTTTGCAATCAGCCAAATACAAGCATGACGTGCGCAATAAATCGTCAAAGTAAATGAAAAACAAAATAAATAAATAAAAAGCTTCTTAAAACAGTCAATTCTTCGGTTCAATTCGAAGGTATTATACTCTCACGCATCAGCCGAGCGATTCATCTTTCTTTCTTACGAAATGTGTCGTTATGTCCAGAAGTAATCGATTCGACATTCTACCTCTCTCTCTTTCTCTCTCTTCTCTGGCCTAGACGCGACAACGCAACGCATATACATAGGCTCAGCTTTCGTTGCCCGCCGTCACAATAATAATTATCATTATATACTCCCCGGCGAATTCATCCTCCGGGCGGAATCCATCGGATTTTTCACGCATCACGCCTGCATTGCACAACGCAGTTTTTTATATAGATTTCGTCGCGCGCTAATCCGGGCAAACACTCTGTATATGTAGGTGTATATACAGAGACGAGCGACACGTGTTGTCGAAACGCGTGTATGTATGGGTATTATACGAGCGTTGAAAGTAAAAGTTCGCGCGGTTGATAGTAAGTACGCAGAAGAGCGTATAGACGTGCGAGAAAGGCGGGATAAGATTCGCCTTTTTTGTCGCTGTATTATTTTGGCGTTATTTATTACGCATCACACACGCGCAATGATTGATTGCGCCGAATTATTATTAGCCAAAGTTTTGTGCCATTCCAGGAATATTGTGAATAAAGTTGCATGAATTAACGAATTCTTCGTACTTCGTACTTTCATACTTCGAGGCTGAAACCAATCGTCAACATTAAACATGTTTGTTCTCCACTTTCAGAAATCCTTCGCCCTTGTCGCCCTCTTCGCCCTCGTGGCCTACGCCTCAGCTGCTCCAGCTACCTCTGACGAGCCTATCCCTATCCTGAGGCGCAGCGACGACGGTCCGAACCCCGACGGTACCTACGCCTTCAGCTACGAGACCGGCAACGGCATCAAGGCCGAGGAACAGGGTGAGCTGAAGCAAGGTGGCGAGGAAGGCATCGCCTCCGTCCGTGGAAGCTACAGCTACCAGGCCGATGATGGCACTCCCATCGAGGTCAAGTACATCGCCGACGAGAACGGATTCCAGCCTCAGGGTGCTCACCTTCCTGTCGGACCTGTGATCCCACCTGGTATCCTTAGGGCTCTCGAGTGGATCGCTGCTCATCCCGAGGAAGACAACCTCAGGAAGTAGAGAGTTCGTACCTGGAGTACAGTCGTAGTTTAAGTGTGATTGGTGCCAATGGACTTGTAGAGAGGATCATCTGCGAGTACTATACGAACTAGTTGAATAATTCGGCAGTGTACTCGAAGGCGAGTCCTTTATATTTTAGAATTAGGATACTTATGTATAATTGACAAAAGTTGACGTATAAGAAAATTAAAATTCGTACTTGAGATGTAAACTATGGATGAATGTCGAGCATCGCAATGCCATGTGCATTGCGAAGTATCTTGTAAAAAAAAAAAACAAGCAGCAATTTGTACTTTGAGACTGTGTAATAATGGCCATATAACTCTATACGTCTGTTTTTTTTATGCGGGACAAAGCCTATATGCATTAGCGGCTTCGTGTAAGACGGGCGAGACCAAATGTACTCTACTGTTTTTGTGTTGAATAGTAATGTACTACACTGCGTTTATTATAATAATTAAAGCAAATCTTTCACATCGTATAATGGATCTTATTATATGCTAGTATGTGCTTTATTTTTTGCGCAACACCCTCTTCCATACCGAAATCGATCCTCTCCGAATTGCGCAATTCCGACAATTTGCCTAAATACATATTTAAATATACGCGCTCGAAGCGATCTTTTTTTCTTCTTTTTTTTGTAATCGTGTGTAAATATTAAATAATTCGAGTGGGGACACATGGCTGCAGCCCACATATACACTTTCATTTCAAGCAGCATAATTGCGCTAGTAAAATCTTTAAAAAAAAAACAGATACCAACGATAAACGTTCGTGTGTATATATAGAATGAAATCAAGTAAAAGTCTGTAAATAGCTATGAGGTCGCGCTCGGGTAAAAGTCTAAGACGAGGCGAGACCGTGCTTTATAACACTCGCGGCGCATCGCTGGGATATTTGCATATAAGGATGCGCCTCTGCCACAACGTTACATAACGTCTCTCTGTGACACCTCGTCAAACGGCTTAATAGCGCCGCGATATCGTTAAATTTCGCGTTACACGCCGCTCATAGTCACGCAACTTTTCGATGCTTTTTACTGAAAATCGGCACCGATTTTTTGCAGTAAGAATCCATGAATGCGTATCTAAGCATTGAGGTAGGAGGTGGGCAACATTGCGTACATCATAATTCAATTAATTATCGCCATATTTTCCAGCGTTTTGATGTAATTTTACGTGTATCTATATATATACACGCGCACGTGTGTTATTATGCGGCAAAGGTGGATTACGTAATCGTCGCGCGATTTGACACGAAGATGCGAAAAGATCGAGAGGTCGAGGAAAAATTATTTGTGGAGGTGATTCGCGCCGAGGAAAATTTGAATTTTTATCGTGGCAATAAAATTCTGATATTCTAGACATCCCGCGGTCGAAACTACGCAAAAACCGCCGGTATGGTACACGACAAAGAGATTTCCGGTATACTCGTTCTCGGTATACTATATATACATAGTAGTGGTCAGCAGGTGATCTATGAGAGGAGTCCTGGACGCGATCTTCGCCGTTGAATTTAAATTATATCATTAATCGTTTCTAAAAATAAAGCGTTACGTATAATAATCTTATTATTAATTACAGCGAAATAACGCAACATTCAATCTCATTGTTTTAAAGAGAATCGGCAGATCTAAAATATCAAACCACTTATAACCGCAATATCACCCGTGGCCAAAAAATACCGATTTTTTTTGCAAATAACAGCCAGCCGAGGTCAAAGTTCTGCTTCTCTCGGATTCCGCGCAATATTTTTTCTCCCTCTCTTTCTCTGCCAGCATCGATTCGAGGAATTGCGCAAGGTTAAACTCGTCCTCCTCCTTTTCGCGCTCATTTAACTTGCTCGAAAAGTTCTTCTTCGTCTCGCGAAGATGCAGGGACATCGTTATATTGGGCAAGCAGTAAACTTGGTCATCCTCGCAGCGCACGTCATTTTGTAAGCGAAAACGAATGAATTTCTAGGAACATATCAAAGCGTGCAAGTCTTGATGTTTTGATGTATATTAAAACACACTCAGCTCTATACAGCTCTCCTCGAAATTCGTTATTTTGTTGACGAAATTCAAATGTATTTTCCAATCCGGAGATTTTCCATCAAAACTCGCGCGATCGTCCTTGCGGTGAGCTAATCGACTTATAATCGATGCTGATGATTCTACACGACTTTTGTATACGAATACACACATATTACTTAATTCCATACGGCAATACGGGGTTCATAGGTCCACGCTTGCACTCGAATTGCCCAACAACGACGCTGCATAGCTGATCACGCTGTGCTATCGCGTAATCGATTAATTAGCGATCCGAAATTATCGAGGTCGCCGTAAAATGAGAATTCCGAAATATCAGCCTCGGATGAAGTCTCGAGAAGTAACATTTTTGTAATTGATTCGAACAATCGGATAATCATTAAGTTCCAGATTTTTATGCACGTCCGTTAATGACTCCGCTATTATTATATTGGAGTGTGTAATTATCGCTGCTGCTGCTTTGGATCGCGGCGCAAAAAAAAATTGAGAGTACCTATACGATCGGCCGGAGAAAGCCCAAGAGAAGCTGAGAAATAACACAATGGTCTTGCCGCCGGGTTATTCGTTGATTGGGTCTGCATCTATAATGTCTGCGCTCGAAAGTATCGCTTCCTAGTTTGAACAGTAGAGCTGCATTGATGGTACAGATTGACCGTTTTTGATTGTATGAACAAGTTCTGTTGAAAATCTTTTTTCTTTCATGCGCAGGATAGATCGGATAAATATTCGCGATGAAAATAAATCTCTGATTTTCGGAATGCAAATGTTTCTTATATTTCATGCTAGGGATCTGAAATGCAATATTTCGCTAATTTTTTGCTCGATCATCTAGTGGAACCATCTATATTTATACTTCCTAGATTTTGCTTATCTGCCTTGAGCTATCTACGTTCGATCTTTTGTTGACCTCTATATGTTCGTTTAGCAGGTCAGAGACATTTTTTATGTGACTAAAGAAAAGGACAAAGTTTTAGTGTAAACGTGTCAGTAGTGGAAGATGTAATTTTTGGCACTGCCTGGATCTCGCTTCTCAAAGAATTTAACCTTCGAAAATAATACACCTTTGAGAGTTTATATGTTTGTCGTTGTTGAATATGGTTTCTCTCCTATAATGATCGTCTTTTGAGAAATGTTATATTTTTTATTTAAAAAAGTATAAGGTTATCGTTTGTTTGCCCGGTGCGTAGAAGGTCTTCGTGACCTTTTTGAAATTTCGAGTGCAACGACGCAACGATAACATTAAACACGGTTTAAAATAAAAAAATATTTTTCTACAAAGTTTCAAAAGATTTCAAATCGCGAAGAAACGTACAATTTCTGCTTTCAACACATTGCAATTTTCTCGTCTGAATACCTTACAATGGTACAAAACTATTTCAATTCCAACGCACCTTTATTTATATTTAAATTACACCATGATATCCATCTCTAATACAATCACCTTCACAATCAAACGCCAAGATAAATGGCTTTAGTATTGATCATTCGTCCTATCGAACAACATCGCTATTGCACTGAAAACACAAACATCGGAAGCGCAATAGCAATACGACTAATAAGATAAAATTGCGCTTTAATTATACCATGTTTGCTTATTCCTGTAAAGAATTATACCTTCAGTATTGAAGAAGCTTTTGTACTGTGACAAGTCCATCATAGTCTGCAGAATGAAAAAGTCCATCGTGGCATAACGGTGTACATTGTAAAAATATGCAGAATTAGTCGTATTATCGCCAAGCCCATGAGCAGCCGTGAAACAAGACTGTTTTGGATTGGCCTTTTCCCCACCACTTGA
>UCQR01001980.1:0-13722 GCA_900474235.1 Cecidostiba semifascia
TGAAAGTAAGATTTCTTTTTTGTAGTGCAGGTTCGCACGAGAGATGCCGTATAGTATACCTATACCACTATACTATACATGTATACTCTCTAAAATCTGAAGAGTGACATTTTCACTCGAAAGGCTTGGATTGGCGCCCTTTTCTGATTTGAAAAGTGAAATCTCACTATTTAATTCAAAAAAGGGAGCAACTCTAAGACTTTTGAGTGAAATTCTCACTCTTCAGATTTTAGAGAGTATATATATATAGAACGAAGATAACGAAAAGGTCGTCGCTGGAATTTGAAATGACGACGGAAGTGGACAGGAGAGCGTAGGTCGATATACATAGGTGTGTGTGTGTGGGGTCCGGTGTAGCAGGCGAATTTTTGCACAGTGACGCTACTCCGGCTATTCGTATATATCGCGGTGGATATTGAAGGGAGACGAGAGGCGATTTTTGGAGTTGGTTTTAAAATTTCAACGCTGCATGCTGAGGGAAATTTCGAGGTGGGATTGTCGATATGGAAATGAACGTAAAGTCGTTTGGCCGAAATCGCTTTGGGATTGGAATAACGAATTTTGATACGCGCGCTTTATTCTTGCACGATATCAAAATGATTATACGTTTTAACTTGTTTTTTTTTTTTACGTAATCGTTAAAACACACTCAATTAAGCTTTATCTTCTGTAGATAACGTGTCGAAACGTGCTCGTTATGTAACCTATTTTTAACCACAATGGTATAAGTCAACAATCATATACCGATAAACCAAAAAAGTGAAAGAAAAAAAAAATATTTACGGATATTATGGACTCTAGACAATCAAAACAAACGCCGCGTACTTTTCCTTCTCTCTAAATGCTGAGAGACATGCGTCAGAGAGAGAGAGCGCGCTCGCGACACACGTATCGGAATTCGCGATTGTGCGTATAATTAACGATGCGTGTGTGAGGTGCATGAATCAGCAACTCGAAAATAAGAAATCGAGATTAGAGCTTATTGTATTTTCTTTTCCTCGCTTATGTAGGAAATTTCTCTCTATACAAAACACTACTACCCCATTACATGCAAATTTCTCAATTTATCTTCGCGGATATACTCTGAGGAATTTTTCGGGTCGACACTCCTTATATACGATCACTTTAGATATATACGCGTAGCAGAGTAGAGTAAAACACAAATCAGGAACGTTCCAGATCACCTACTGGTGCTTTGATAAAGCGAAATTACCATAATTTCCTTGTTGTCTACAACTGGTTTTTCACAGCGCTTTTCATTTTCTGTGCCGCACGCCGAGCGTTATTTTAATTGAGGAATTACTGTCGCGGTTTTCGTAACCTTAAGACTCTCCGAAAAAAACAACGAGACAAAAAGAGAGAGAGAGAGAGAGAGAGAAAGAATCGAAAAACAAGTCGTCGCATTTGAGAGAGTTCTTTTATCGTGGCTTTTAGCGATAGGCCGCGATTATTAATTACATCCTTCGCTCGGACTGACATTTTCATACATACTTTTTGCTCATCGTCTCTCGAGATTCGAGAGAGAGAGAGAAAAAAAGAAGAACTCGAACTTGGCAGTCGTCCAAAATATTTGTTGCATTTTTAATGTACAGATACGAAGATATCGTCTTTGAAAGTATACGATCACACCGGCGAGAGGACAATCCAAGGACAAGCTTCTTTCGGTTTCATGAAACACTCGCGTACACTCGCTGAATCTTATATATTACCCAATTTGAAATTCCGCGGAGTCTGTCGACGACAACGGCTATACGCGGTTTTTTTAATATCGTTATTACATCAGCAAAGACGACGCGCTGAATTTCAAGATCAGACTCTTCCGTTATATCATATAATATTATACTACTACTGGTTTGCGTCGGTCTAGAACAAACTTGAAAATATACGTGCCTCGATTATACACGTGTTCGACAAAGCAGCAGACGATCTTAATAACTATACACACATCTCAATATCTTATTCAATGAAAATCCATTGATTCCACGCGTCTATATAACCGAGAGAGAGAAGAGTGTATCAATCGCGAGCAGGTCAGAATTAGCCGAGAAGAAAAATAAATCCGTCTATATATAACGATGAGGCGTCTCGAGCGCAGGTTTTATCGGCTGATGCAGCAGCGGTGTTAGATGCGCGCATCGACGATCCGGTGTCAATATTAATCGTAGGCACGTTCGTTAAGGGGAGTGAAATTAATCTATAGACGCGACGCCTGTCCGTGTATAGTGAAGACTGATCTTGGAACGACGTTTATTCAATCTTATTTTTATTTATTTTTTTGCATATTGATTAGAAACTTATATAGGCGGTGATGAATATTTCACAGCGGCGTTCGGAATTTCGAGATGAAAGTTTTAAATTGTGTGTCACGGTATCACAGAGCGATGGATAAGCTTTATTTTTTCGCTATATATACGAATGCGCAGGTGCCTCGGCTTTTAATATTATAACGTTTGAAAGATTCAACCAAAAATTGAAACAAAAATAGAAAATGCCCGTATTAGAATGTCTTTGTCGACATCAGTATATATTAGGAATAATCTCTCAAATATTTTAAACGTCAAACGCCTATGTAAAAATAGCCCCAGAAGCGAAATCTCTCGTAACAAAAAGATCCCATTCAGACAGAAGCGTTCGGCGAGAGAGAAAAAAAAGAGGGTATATATCCGCTCGTAAAGCCCGTGAATATAAAAATAGTCGATTTCCCGGCGATTCACACAACGATAGCCTCGTGTCGACGTTCGAGGCCTCTCAGAGGACCCTATCGCAGCCGTCAGGTGTGATGTTCCTGGTAACCCTTAGAAAATCAATCGAGAGAAAACGCTAATGGCCGTCGAAAAGACTATATAGAGACACACATCAGAGCAGGACGTTCAATTGGCACGACTCCAAAACGCGCGAATTTTATATATGAAAGAAAGCCCTACTGGCGTCTTACCAAGATTTATGAATTTGCGCGAGATTAAAGCGCAGAGAGAGAAAGATTGAGAGCTCGCGAAGTGTAAGATTGGCTCGGAGAAGATATAAAGCTCGGCGATTAAGCGTGAAAAGAAATCGGAGCGAGAGGGAGATTGAAGAAAATGTTTCGCTGTTTTATGCGCGGAATTCTGTATACGCTATACTGCGAGAGTATATATATAGTTGGTAATTGGCGCTGGCATATTTCACTTGAATATTTGATGTCGAATTTTATTATTATGAATCCGACTTTCACGGGTGAAAATGAAAATATCAGAGAAGAAACTTTTAGGTCTGCTCGCAATAATACAAAACACATAAACGGAAAATTAGATCACAGTGAAAAAGATGAACGACGAGAGCGGAGGTTGAGAGAGAAATCGATTGGACGTGTATAGGGTGCAGAAAAAACAGGAGAGAAGAGGATAAGTGGAACGTTACGCTGCGGCGGTGCTATATATTATATACGTACAATATACACAGAAGATCCGAGTCTGTGTAAAAACAGCTTGTAAAAAATGTGAGAAAATATTTTGTACCAAAAGTATCATACAGAAGCAAAATAACCGAAAGAGAAAAACTCCGATAATCGATTTTTGGTATCTTCAGCAGATGTCGACGCGTCAATGGAGTCATTCGAAACCGCGTGAATCTCTCGCACGAGGATTACACGGGATATTTGACGGGAGAGCGCGGAAAATTCGATCCGTCGAGAAAAATGACACGTCAATACTGGAGCACATCTCTCCCCACTAAGAGCCATCCATACAAAAGAGCCTCGAAATCACGACAGAGGCGTAAAGTGAATATTTTACGTGCTGCCGTGTCTGCAGCATTGCAAAGAGAGAAACGTGATGCAAGCGGAAAAGTATATACACACAGAGGGGAAAACGTACGCATACACATCTATCATCCGGGGGGGATATTTGCATGAAACCGAAGGCGGCGGCGGCCACTCGCTCGGGCGTAAACCTCTTAGCATCAAAGCTGACGAGACTCTCCCCAATTAAACGCAGTGCACGTGATGTGGCCGGCTGCCGCTCTGCAGTCGATTGATTAGCGCGAGACGACGACGACGACTCTGTGTGTGTGTGTGTGTGTACTGCCGTAAGGTCACGTTTATATACTCTCTGACATGCAGCGTTTAATGTTTGTTTAAACGTGCTTTTGCAGGATGGCAAGCTAGTGTGGACGTCTGATAAGTTGTATTTTTGTTTAGACTGCTGGATGTGAAGTGGAATTTACAGTAAGAGAGGGGGTTAATCGATCTTATATTATCAATGATACGTAAAACTTTTTTCCTGCTATTATATAGTTTTTCACGAGAGCGTCAACGCGTGTTAGTTCATAGAACGTTGTAAAAATATACGCAGATATTTTTAAAGATCGATGAGCATTTCAAATAACCGTAAACTTCACCTGGCATACCGCGTGGTGGTAATAATTTTACAGTCGTTACATTACAGAAGCTACGAAGAAGCGCCTATTTCCGTGCCGTGTTGACCTATAATTATAAGTTAAAGAAAAATATTTACAGATCCTCCATGGTTTCGAAGAGGAAAAATAAACACTATAAATTATACGGAGCATCACGAAAAAGAAAAGCTTTCTCGACCCTCGATCATTTTGATAGACCCACCGTGTATAGGTATAGCATATATCCCGCATCACCGCTCGGCCGAAATTAAAGAAGACCATCTGTTCGAATCGAAAAAAAAAGACGAGAAAACGTACGGCAGCAGTACATCTCCACGAGTCGCAGGCATCAGAGCAGCGCATTTTTTACCGACCGAATTTATAGGCTACCGCTTAAAAAACTCGCTCTCGACTCCAAAATAGACTCCTATACATGCGCTCTCGCTAAAGCCTCTTCTAAAAGCCCTCGAAACGAAAGGGGATCGACGAAATTGAAAGAGAGATAAAAAAGATGACGCAAATGGAACAGGTGAAACAAAGCACAGTCGATGCAGAAAATAAGGAGTTGACCAAGAGATGCTACGTCATCGCGTGTGCCGAGAATAGAATTGCATTGTCTATAATACCATCAGCTAAGCTACTTTGGCACTTTCTCTGCGTGCATACTTTTACGCATCGCGCAAATATAGTAAACCAGCTCTGTATAGTGACGTTGAGCTATGGCTTTCAAATTGATACGGCGTTTTTCAAAGCACATCACGACACGCAGCGATATCAAGTCGAAACGTTCATTTGCAAGCAGTCCATTAATCATCGCTATAGGAGAGACATAAGTGGAATCGGAGATGCAAGTGATTTAATTATGCGACCAATTTATCTACGCCCACGACGACTGAATTTGCCGAATGCATTAATTACCGGGTGCGCAAATATTCCCTACTGCTAACTCGATTGCGGTTGAAGATCCTATGGGCTCGTCATGTCGCACAGCAGCAGCAGAAGCAGCAGTTATCCATCATTTTAGTTAATCCAGGATAGTTTGATTATAGCTACATAAAGCTCTCGAGTTTCAAACGCGTGTAATCCGAAAGAGACTAGAGAGAGACAGAGCATAAGCTTTTAATTTGCGACAAGCTGCAAAACGCAATTAAACTTCGTACTGGTGTATATAGCATTTAATATGTCCTGGTATTAAAATACTTTATGAGACGACTATATACTGCGGGGCTTCTGAAAATAGCGTATGCAATTTCGAGAGCTGCAGCAGCAGCAGCAGCACTACGGGTCATTTTTGAAGCTGGATTGTTCAATTTGTACTTCAACTGCAATTCAGAGTCCTCGTGGCGCCGGGTATTGTACCCTCGAGCATTGTCCAAACTCAGACTTGGTATAGTTTAGTTGTATCCTCGTCCTAATGCCCTCTTCCGAGCTTATATACTCGAAGAGACTGTCAACCGTTGAGGGGTTATATCCCGATCCCGCAAGTATTCACTTTGGTATAATTAAACGCTTAGCCATGGGATCGCCTAAGCTCGTATCGAACTTCTCGAGTAAACGAAAAGAAGTTTGTGATAGAAGCACGAGAGTCCTAATCCACGTATTGCGTCGGCAAACTTTGTAATAGCATCTCGTCACACTGCGCCAGTGGCACGCGCCCAAGTTTTTTCTCTTCCCTCGCGCTCTCGCGCGCGATGTGTATCGACCAAATGAACCGTCTCGATCCCCCCGAACTGCATGCTACACACAGTTGGGGTCAACGACTCCATCTCTCAACGGCTATTAATTAAGAAATCATCGAAACGCCCGCGTAGGCACCCTCTCACACTCGACAATAGCTTCTTCTTCTTCTTCTTCTTCTTCGTCCTCTGCTACTGCTTAACCTCCTTTCTCCCTTCGCTACTTGTCTAATACTCTGCAGCTCTCTTCAACCTTTCTTTTCTGGTAACAACGCCGCTTTGGACGTTATATTCCACGAGGCCATGATATTACGAGATCGTATCAGCGAGAGATGAGAGTACGTATGTACGCTGCATCGATCTGCAAAGTTGCCAAGTACTTAGCACCTGCTCTGGCTAATTGACTTCGTTTATGAACGATGACCGCATCGATCGTCTCTCGTCTCTTTTTCTATAACGATGCAGTACTTATATGCGCTGGGCTTTACGATTGCCATGAGTTTTTGCAGCTATGTTTCTTCGATCTGGACAAAAAGTGTTGGCTGTACTTGCGGCCACGCGAAGGTCAGTTTTCAGCAGCTGCTGCACCTGCGCGTGCGAGAGTGTTCGATGGAAATTGCTGGCTGTTTTTAGCTTGAAATTCAGAGACAGTGTAATTTATACTCGCGCGAGATCGGAATCTAAGAAAAAATAGCTGAATGTATAATTAGAAGATTTATACAAAGAGAGTTTTTTGGTATTGACGACACCGATTTTTTTCAAGCTTTTCCAGATGATTCTGCACTTTTCCCGCAATCTCCGCGATGGATGGAACCATTGTGCAGTTTTAAAAATGCATATCCTCCAATTTGTGATCCTCGTATATGCAGCGTGTGTGGGCTTTATTATCTATTAAAAGATTAATTTTGTACAAGGCGCAGTTACGTATTCTAGGGGGAGCACCGCTTGAATTTTGCATAACCGTCCTTTCTGCATACTTTAGATCCAGTTTTAAATAATTTCCTTGGATTGAAATTTTAGTTGGGTTTGAATTTCGTCTAGAAATAAAGTGGTTTTTAAAGCTTCATGAAAGTGCGATAAATTACGGTGGAAAATAAAATAAACGAAGTAGACGATAGTATTTTTTTATTACGAGCATCCCATCAAGGAAAATTTAATGCATTTTACCCAGGATGTATGATAATCATTTTCAGCGTAGAAAAAAGGAGAATGAAAACAGAGAGAGGGAACGCGGTCAAAGTTCCGAGAATCATTAATTTTATCCATAAACAATAAACGTCTTATGAAGCTGTCGGGGGCCGGTAATAATAAACGGAAATGACATGTGTATTACCGTGGGAAATTGATAAAAGTAAAGCCGGTTAAATGCGTTTATAAGAGAAAACTGCGAACGCTAACCGCACTTACGTAAGTAATCGGCGGAGGTGTTGCTTGCGGCTGGACCGGAGGTAGTTGCACTTTAACAATAGTAGTCGCCTGCAGTAATCAGACGACGCGCAAGCGTGTATTAAGTTCATTTTTCTTCATAAACCAAGTTATGGGTACAAGAAGCACAAACTTTTTAGTATTTTAAATCGGTTCTATATACTTCGTTACGTAAATGCCTTTTCCGAAGCTTATGTAAAAAATTAGCACTTTCCGATAGCAAACGAGTAAATGGATATGAATTGTAATTTAATTCAATTAAAAATGTTTTTTTCCTACATTTTTCTTTGATAAAATAATATTGCTTAAGTTTTGAAAATATGAAACTTGCGTAATCTCACGTCTGGTTATTAGGTGAAAATAAATAAGGATACAGTCATAACATAAAAGCTTTATCGTAAACAATAATGTTATTATCAACGCAACAGCTGAACTCTTCCCGTATTTCAAGTCAGATATATCGAGAAGTAAAACATTCGCGATTGATGTTTGCAAATGCTTGTTTTGACTGCAGGTGAATTTTAAACAACATCAGAAGATTTTTCAAGTTTGCAAGAGAAATCATGACTGATTAGGATAAAAAATTGCTGAGCAACTGTTTGCTTATTGAATTAACGCTTTTGTAGATAGCAACCAAGAGTAAAGCTAATTTTCATTACATACAATTACCAACCCATTTTGTAAAGTGGAAAGTGACATTGCTAAGTTGCAATGACAATTTAACCCCATTGGCGTGATGAATGTGGATTTTGCAACCAAGCGAGTTTTTGCCTCTGTGTCCCGTGTGCGTAAATAATTTCTATATATGTAACTCTGCGTGCGGTGCTTTTCTCATTTTTTATGACCGCAATAACTCAAAACAAAAATAAAAACCAGATCATAGTCAGATTCGAAAAGAAAAATGGACTCTTTTCTGTCTGGTTGCAAAAATATACAGCTCTTTCAATTTCACGTTTGCAGGATGACAAATAGTTTGATTAAAGCGACGCGTTTTTTATTCTGACGTTATAGGGAACAATGCCCTTATCAATAATGAAATTAGATGATGACTATATTGTTCGACATATGCACGATAATAGCGTAAAAAAACGCCAATCAATGTAAGCGAGACAATATTAGCATGCATGAATGAACATTATTTACAAATAATTAATATTTTGTCTCTGACAGCGCAATGAAATATAAAACCGTCAACTGTTTCATTAATGTACAATTTCAGTAGTCGTGATTTACTTGACAGCCAATAACAAACATCTCATTTATAACGCAAATCATTGCTATCTGTTCGAGCGTTCAATTATTAAACTACTAACAAATAGCAAAGTCGACAGTTAGTAATAAAGTGAATTCTTTATATTCGCAAAGCGTCGGAAGAAAACAGTCAGCGTAGGAAATACGAAATTATTCCATCATAAAGACGTTTCGTCGAAGCCGGCTGCACGAACAATAAAAAAAATCTTTATCACGGAATCTTACGTGAGTCGCATCGCCAAGTGACGCTGATATGTCACGCAATCCTCGTTAACGATACAGATGTTGTGCGCGTTTGTGTTTGTTCTCGATAAACCCGATCAGACATGCAGATAATCTAACCGCGACTGGCAGACGCTTCTTGTCTTGTATACACTACTATACTACTACTTCCAACGCAATACTGCACGCGCAAAAAAAGGACATCCGAAATTCGTCGTCGTCCTGAATTTCGAACAGCTGCAGCTGCTATTGCGGGCTGACGAAGCTTCGTGTTTTCGCGCTGCACAAGGTATACGCTGATCTTTGTTGCAAAAACGAACTGCAATCAATTCGTCAGACTGTCTCTTCTTGACCTTGCGTCACGTGATCTTTGCGTCATCCTTGTATAGCTCTGTACGTCTTTTAATTGCTTGCTTTAGTTACAAATGTCATAATACGACTTTACTTTTTTTTTACCGTTTACAAAGAACACATTGCATAATACGAGTATAATGTAAATAAAAAAGAAACAGTTCAAGAAGAAAGAGTTCAAGACACCATCGGTTTTTGAGAAAAATTTCACGTTCTGCAAAGGAACAATGCATACTAGTTAGCCAACAAAAAGACCATTTTCGCCTCTCGACTTGCGGGGGAATAAATTATTCCGATATCTCTCAAAGTATAACAATAGCAGCAACAAAAGGAACTTTGCAGCACTGCTCTCAAACGAGTTCAGAATGCTTGGCCGTGATTTTTTTTTCCCCTATGAATTCACAAAGGAAACTAGATTTGCGCTTGATAACGTCAATTATTAGACTGTTGTGAGCGCGCGACTTTTGAAAGCGCGCGCACGGCTCACTCTTTGGCGACCTGACTCATTGAAATTCACGGAATTCTTTCAGTTTATCGCGCACCGATGGATGAATGAACGTTAATGCCTTCAAACGGCGCTGTGTACCATTGAAATATGCGAGCGCATAACGGCGGTCTGTTAATTGCTGTATATCGGGAGAAGTGCTATCAGGGCGTTTTCAGAGCGTAAGATTATTTGGGTTATTAGTCTTTTACTCGGTGTCGACATGTCAGAGAAACTTTCCAAAACACTGGGTTTCTCAGTGTACACCTGCGCTAATGACGTTTTTAACGAGTTGTTACAAAATTTTTAGCTTAGATGTTAAGGAAAACTTGATCGTCCTTTAGATCGGACTCGACTAAATCGTAAATATTTTTTTAGCGTTTTAATCCTCGCTGAGCCAAGAGCTATTTTTAAAAATAAACGCGACACGGTTGCGTGCCACGTATCGCGAAACGAAATATTCCTTTTTACAGTGTACAATAAAATCCCAGCCAATATGTGTAAAATATAAATTGATCGAACGGAGTAACGAAACAAAGGATATATACAACTAATGAATTAAATTAAAACAGCTCTACAAAGCCTCTCAGCGCGGTATTATCTTTTCATCTCCGTTATAACACTTACACAGTGTATTTTCTCGTTACATATACTGCACATTAGTCGATCTCTTCTCACGTGTATACTATATGTGTTTCTGTACAAAATTATACAGTTTTAATTAAAAAGCGGAATTTACTGGAGCGAATTCACCGGGAGGGGATAATACACAAAGGTGGCGCAAAGTTCAGGAATCGTTATTTTTAATGAGACCTAGTCTTTCGAGAGACCAAGACGAGAATTATTATTAAAAAGAGCGAGAGATAATACCCTCTCTCCAAATCCCTTCGAGTATACCTACTCGTCAGTATAATTACATTATTAAATCCAACAAAACGTATCGACAATCAGAATCATAATAACAAAAAAAAGCGTCATCATCAGCATCGCAATTCAAGTGTGCCAAGTGCGCCCGCAATAAACCCTCTCCGCATCATCTTCTTCCACGCGCCGACAAAAGTTCAGCTATACCAAGTCAAGCGCATACTGCACGAGAGAGCAGCGCGCGATTCAAAGGAAAAACTAGGCCAACGGTGCAGTAAACTCGCGAAAGAGTCTCGAGAGGAGCAAAAGGCAAAAAAAAAAAAGAAAAGAAAAATAGAAGCTAAGTATATACGTATGTGTGTGTGTGTGAACCAACCGTTCTGGAAACTGCATTGGGATTAAGCGTGCTGAGATCCCAGGCGCTCTTGGCCTGTTTCTGTGCTTGAAAGGGTTGTTTCTTCTGTTTCTTGCCAGGTCGCCGGAGACTGGAGAACCAACTACTGGCTATCGAGACGGCTGACTCACGGCGCTCGCCTATGACCGGCTGCACCGCGACAACCTCGTCCAGGGCGTCGACCGACCTGCCCGTGAAGATCATCCTCGTCGTCTCCTCTTTGTCAGCTGCATCCGGATAACCAGCAGCCCCGATACACGAGGCGCACCTGCAATCCCTCAGGATCAGCGAGAGTCGCCGTCTGCGTCTCGACGTCGCACTCGTTTTATGTGGATGTCGGTGCACTTAATGCTTCTCTTCCCTCCTGATGCGAGGGAAAGAAGAAGAAACAGTCGCAAGGCCAATTGTGCAGAACTAGTTTGAACGCACACTTGCGAGTAAGTATGTAACGGCGAGTGACTGCTTGGTGTGTATATATAACGGAGCAGAGATGCGCGGCAAAAAAAAGCGCGAAATTCAATTTCCCGTCGCACTATTGTACATAGCTGTCCCGTATGTGACGACGCTGTTGGGTAAACTAACGAATTCAGATAAGCAAGCCTGCGATGCGGGGTTATCACACACTTCCTCTGGAATTTCCAAACTGACGTGTAGTACTTGGTAATAATAATTACTCCCTCTTCAGTCACTGGTCCTCACACAATCAACACACAAACACTGGAGTAAAAAAATGAAAAAACCACAGCAGGTAAACTCGACGCGTCAACTATACGATATGTGTGTAATATAGTATAGTAAGAGAGAGTGAGAGAAGAAGAAAAGTGCTTCGGGCGACACCGCGACCCAGCGCCTCGAGCAGCCGGCATGCGACTGAGCTGTATGCCGCCGCCGCCGATCCCCGGACGATGCCTCGCTATATAATACACTGCTGCGCGAAGCTGTCTGCGCGTTGGCGCTGCTGCTATGTCCCCGGCTATAGGTACTACTATACTATACTGATGCCCTGCCCCGCCACCGTAATACTCGTCGTTTTGAACTTGGCGCGCGATCTCTTCGGGGAAGAAGAGCGCACGTATCCTGTGCTACTGCTGCTACTGCTGCTTATCAATTTTTTCAGCCGTCAGCGATAACGGATATATGCTTTTGCTGTTTGGCTATCTGTATATATACACACATGCACACGAGTCCTTCTTCTTCTTCTTCTCCTTCTTTTTTCGATTATAATATAGAAGCTGATGGGAGGAGTCGTGTGTACGTGTGTACGTCTGCTGGCGAAACGGACTTGGTAATAAGATGCGTTTCCATTGTTTAGCCGGCCCCGTCGTGTATTATTTACGCTGCTGTTTGTCTCCGGGGATACTTTATAATATATGTGAGCTCGCTTATGGTTATCGTGTGACCGCCAGTTTTATCACAATGTTCTCTTGGATTCGAGAGAATACGTTAGCGGTTAGATATACTTATAGTTTTTGAAAAAAATAATAATAATATAATCTTGCATGACTCGCGTATGTTTCGCTCCAGATTTTGATTGATGTATATATTATGATCCGAGAACGGTACTTATTAACACACATGGCACACTTTATATCGATGCTGATGCGAGAGAGAGAGAGAGAGAGAGGCTTTCGAAATTTCAAATATGTCGATAAATACAAGGTGACCGTGAAGGCGGCACATCAGCTGTCTCGGCTATACTACTGCTGCAACTGCGACGGTTTTATGTATTGAAAGTGACTGGACGGGAGTGTCACTCTCGATGGATGTTTCCAATCATTGATATACGTCGGACTGGCGAACCGTTAAATTACGAGTGACAAGCCGATTCGGAACGGAGTAGTCTAGTTTTATCACGGCTCATTATCCTCGAAATCGTTGCATTTTACACACACTACAGGGCTGCGGATTATTTACTAATTGACATCGAATGGTCATATCGATGTATACTCTCTAATGGCTCGTAATACTCTCTCTACTCGGACTAGTAATAGTAGCGGAGATAGAATCTGATTTTTCAGTTTGAATCATTAATCGCAAACATCAGCCGAATGCAATACAATATGAATAAACCAACGCAAACTTATTTTTACTACCACCTACTACGCTATAAAAAACGTTTTTGTATAATTGAACACAGCAGACACACACGCTCTATCGATTTTCGGAGCAAACCTCTTCATGAATCGCAACGCATCACACTTTGCGTTGAAATATAATTGCACGCACACAGCGACGATATTATACGACGCAAAAAATGTAAGTATGCGAGAGGGGAGATCATGGTAGCCGATAAAAAAGCAGTAAAAAAACTAGCACATAATAGCACATCACGAACACAATCATATGGAAAATACCGGGATAAGCTAAAAATATGCGTCTTGTGCACCTGCTCTCTCTTTCTAAGGTAACTCTATAGGTTCACGCACGATTCGCAATTTCGATATATAGCAACGCGAAGAAACATCGTCTGTAGCAGCGCGCCGCAATTAGGCCTGACCCTCGCCAAATTACTTGCGCTCGATCGGCCGAGGTGTATACTCTAATTATAATTTGCATGCGTGCAGTAAGAGGCCACGCGATGTTTGCGCCGTCGCGAACAGCCGGCGATGTGTATATTTTCAAGCTTTTTTTTCACAAGCTTTGTCACCACTGCGACGGGAGGAAGTCCACGCGATGAGAGATAA